>BPLR01017000.1:0-34068 GCA_021605095.1 Caerostris extrusa
GTAAGTTTTCATTTTTCTGTTCTGGCAAATTTTTTATATAGCACACACAGATGTCTGACAGAGAAATTTGGAGCGAAATTGATTTCTAACCAAAAGGAATTATTTTCTGGAAATATTCCATTTCAAAAGTATTCCGAAAGCATTTATCGCAAAGAAAACTATTCCTTAGCTGCTCGGATAGTAGGGGACTGTCCTTCTAGGGGAGAGATTTGATCCTAATGACTTGCATTTTCTCTATTTGTTGTTTTATTTTTTAAAATTCCTGTTCCTATTTGTAATCATTTACATTATATATTTATAATAATAATAATAGTAATAATAATAATTATCGTTGGCACAACAGCCCCCTGATGGCATATGGCCGTTTTGTCTGCTAACAAATTTATACACAGTAGATGTTTCCTGTTCAGGATAAAATGCATACAAATAAAAATTAATATTGAAAAATATTTTACTAAAGGTTTAATGGTATAATTAAATTTAGCACGAAAATAAAATATGCTCTCTGTTAAATACCTACTTATTGAAGAATCCCTACTTTGAAGAAAATTAAAATGTCCCATTTCTGTTGCTCGTGGTTTTTTAATTTTTAATTTTTTTTTTTATTTAGAGACAGGATATTCCGTTTCAAAAGTATTCGGAAAGCATTTATCACAAAGAAAACTATTCCTTAACTCGGATAACAGTATTGTCCCTGATAGGGAGATATGTCTCCTCTAATGACTTACATTTTCCCTATTTGTTCTTTTATATTTATAATTCTTGTTCCTGCTTTAAGCATTGACATTATGTATTTATGATAATCATTATCATCATCATCATTGGCGCAATAGCCCCATGGTGGGCTAAGGCCGTCTGCCTGCTGGTAGATTTCTAGACAGTAGATGTTTCCTATTTATGATAAAATGCATAAAAATAAAAATATTATTATGAAATATTTTATTAAAGGCGTAATTGCATAGTTAAATTTATGACGAAAATAAAATATGCTTCTGTTAAATCCCTACTTATTGAAGAATCCTACTTACGAAGGTAATTAAAATCTGCCATTTCTTTTGTAAGTTTTCATTTTCTGTTGCCTGCAAAACTATGGTTTTTTTAATCTAAACAGAGAAAAATTAGAACGAAATTGATTTCTAACAGAAATGGAATTATTTTCCTGAGATATTTCGTTCAAAAAGTATTCGGAAAGCATTTATCACAAAGAAAAACTTATTCTGAATTGCCTCGGATAGCAGGGTGTTCTGGTAGGGAGAGATTTGTTCCCCTAATGACTTGCATTTTCCTATTTGTTGTTTTATTTTTATAATTCCTGTTCCTGTTTGTAGGCATTTTACATTATGTATTTATGATAATTATTATCAGAATCATTGGTGTAACAGCTCCATGGTGGGCTAAGGCCGTCTGCCTGCTGGCAGATTTCTAGACAGTATGTTTTCTATTTATGATAAAATGCAACGAAAGAAATAAAATTATTATTAAAATTATTTTACTAAAGGCTTTAATGGTATAATTAAATTTATCACGTATATAAAATATGCTCTCTATTATATTCCTACTTATTGAAGAATTCCTACTTACGAAGATAATTAAAAAATATGTCATTTCTTGTTGTAACTTTTAATTTTCTGTTGCCTGGCAAATTATGGGTTTTTTTAAATCTAGACAGAGAAAAAATTAGAACGAAATTGATTTCTAACAGAAATGGAATTATTTCCGCAGATATTCCGTTTCAAAAGTATTCGAAAGCATTTGTCACAAAGAAAACTATTCCTTAATTGCCTCCGGATAGCAGGGTGTCCTGATAGGGAGAGATTTGCTCCCCCTAATGACTTGCAGCATTTGTTGTTTTGTTAGTTTACGAAAGTGAGGATTTGCCGTTTCCCCCATCGATACTGCCATTCTCAATAATCTCAATCCTTCTTTTGAATTCGGCGAGGAATCATAATCACAAAAATAATCTGCTGTAATTACCTTTACACGGCCATCTGGTTATTAGAAGGTTAATCAGTCAGGTCTTTGTTTCCAGTGTAGCTGCACACTTAATTATTTTCTACGAGGATGCTTTAAGATTCCATCCTTTAGAATCATCGAAGCTTTAGAGAGAATCGAAGGTAATTTAAAATCCATTCGAAATCGTTTATTATCTAGTAGTCTACAAGGAAGTGTGCGTGTGCGTTTTTTTATGTGTTTAGAGTTGCTATTTTTAGTAAATTATGAAGCATGCGTTTGTTTATTAAAGATTAAAGGGTCTGTTTTATGTTATGACTGTTTAGTGTCATCAGCTATTATTTAGTAAGATTATTTGATGGGAAATTATATGATTTTTAATGGCTTAAGATACACTTCAATTTTAGTAATATAGTAATATCGAGGATTCTTTGAATTTCCATAATCATCCAAATTATTAAAAACATTAGCAGAAAAAAATTCGGAATTAGGAAGGAAAAAAATTCAATTCCCATTAGTGTCATGCACTACATTTTCTGTTTTTGATACACTATTGATAGAGTGACACAAATTGACATAGTCCAAATATCAATCGTCCAATGTGATAATCAACTGCAGAAAAATTACCCAAAAAATTCCTCGGGTAATATATTCTTTTTTAGATTATGTAGTGCAATTGGACACTTGTAATGCACTCATAGTAACACTGATGCATTTGATGCATATACACTGAAACATTTCTACCATGCGTATGGAAAACGACAAAATTTAAGATACATATTACTTACAAAAATAATAATTTGTTGTTGTTTTTGTATTCCTGAAAAGTACAGGAAAATCAAAATTGTGCTTTCGAATAATATTGGCTATGTTGATTGCGGTCGGAATATAAATCCTCTTCCGAGAGATAGTCCAGACAATGTATGGCGACTGCAACAGCTACAATCAAAGACATGATGAGGAGTAAATTCGACATCAGGACAGGTGCTACATTTTTTTTGGTATTTTTTAATGCCATCAGCAGAAATTTTCATATTTTTATGGTGCTTTATCCTTAATCTTGTGAGAGTCGTAGCTGTTTTTCTCTTGACATTTAGTTCTGTAATTTGGCATTTAGTTTTAATTTTAGGAGGAATTATAAGCTTAGATTTTGCATAGTAATAGTGAAATAGTAAGGCTACTAATTAGGATAAACTTTAAATTTATCAAATTTTTGAATTTAATCAATATAATACTTTAGTACAGAAGATCTAATTTCTTATGAGTAATGGTGGATTTGGTCACCATGTTAATATTCAGCAGAGCCCTTTGTTTAGGAATAAAGAGACATTGATTAAACCTAATTGCTACTTAATATGCAGAAAAATGGTAACTTAATTTACCGAGTGCAATTATTCGAAGTTAATATGTAAAATCTGAACAACGAGAATAGTTAATTTAATAACGGTTCAGTAGTATGATATTGAACACAGAGAAATCCCCAATTGTAAGCATACCTAAGGTTATTAAATGAAAAGTTATGAGAATGCGAATGCAGGAATGAAATTAACTAATGGTGGAGAGCAGTTTATTATTCCCAAATTGCACGGCGTTTTTGCAATTTTAACAATACAAGGATGTGAAATTGGAGAGTTTTAAATGAGATCACTTTAATCAAAATCATTTTGAAATTTAAATATTAGACTCATAATTAAAACAGTAAATAAATTTATAAGAGGAAATAGCTTTAATGAATTTAATGTTATTTAATATATTTTTGTTGTAAGTTCAGTAATATATACTGATGTTTGCTAGTTAATGTAATGTATTATATCGATTTTACACATAAAAATTTTTTAACTATCTATGTGTTGGGATGCGGAATTTTAAATTTGCTTATAACACATATCTACTGCTGCTATAAACACAAATCTGTAATTTAATTTTTGTCAAATAATATTAATCTTTTATAAATTATTTTGAAATTAGCTACTCTACATTTATTAATACTAATTGTATGTTATACGCTTGTTACTATTAATTAACAAACTCTACATTAGTTAATGCTTATAATATTTTCTACTATGCAAAAGCATTATTTTTTAATATTGTATGGCTACACTGAAACGATAGCTATCATAAAATATCCTAAAAAATACTTTTTGATGTTATTTGAGAAGAATTTGCTACATTTGGGTAACATTTAAATAAATATTCTGACTTAAATGCATGAAATTTTATTCGCTGTTCGCATTAATATATTAGTATAACATATTATTCATAATTCATAATTTAATATTTTACCATTCAAAATTAGTTCATGCATTTAAACTATTTATTTAGGAATATCTTCCATTGTATTATTATCACTTCAGACGGAAATGAACCTTTATTTTCTGTTATATTTAATGCCTGGGCCTATGTTATGACTATATTTTCTTTTCTTTTTTTTTTTCAATTCCTTCTATTAGGTCACACTCTCTTATATATATCTCGCTCAAATTTTCAATCTCAGTTCATTTAAAATAAGTTTTTATTCATCCACTCAAGTTCAAATACATTTTTTAACTCGTAGTGGGTGACACTTGATGTTAATACAATTTTTCCAAATATTAATTCAGTAATTAAATTAAATTCATTAATTTTAGTTTTTAGATTTAAGTTGCATTGACATTAATGGAATTGACATTAATAGGAATTTTAAATTTTTTTTTTTATATTGTTTTTTTTTCGATCACTGAATTGATGTCGATATAAAATTTATGAAATTGATTCCAACAAAACAAACTATATAATTTCTTCTTTACACTAAAAAAAAATGATGAGACTGATGTTAAAAAGATATTTTTTACAATGGATACATTCTTTTCGCAGTGACCATCGCCACCAAGGAGTGGGGTAATGAGTTCGTCTCCAGCACCTTGCCCGTGAAGGGCCTGAGCGAGCGGAGCTACCACAAGGGCCTGTTCCTGCACGTGACACCGAGCACCCCGGACGGCATGTCCCGGATGCAGGTGTACCTGGACTGCAAGTGGCAGGGCTACTTCATGATGCCCCTCTCACTCTTCCAGATGGCCAAGGAGGCGGCGGGGAACAAACTCAGAGCCGTAAGTTCCCTTTTTCCTACTTCCCTTTTTATTATACAATTTGGTATTGTCTTTGTTTGTTCACCCACAACAATGTAAACAGGTTAAATCTGCAGTCATTTTTATGCGATTATTCCTTCAGTTCAGGTGCTAAAAATGAGTTGTACTAATATTGATATAGTTTTCGTTATTGCTAAAATATGTTTTGTTAGTTTTTGATACAGGTTCGTTAATGAGCGTAACTCAGTCATACCAACAAGAGCAGCGGTCGGGTTTGAAATTTTTTATTTAATTATTAAAGTAAATTATTGCAATTAATTTTTTTTTCCAGAAGAAATTCAAATGTACAGTGTAAATGCAATAGTAGTAATTCAGATTGCATGCAATAGTTGACTTAAATTGCCGTCATTTAATTGTGAATATAAATGATTGCAATTCCATTTTCCAGAAGAAATTCAAAATATGTAAGGCAAATGCAATAGTAAAGCCATTTAAATCGCAAATGCAATTCACACAGTTAAAATGTGGTCATTTAATTGTGAATGTAAATTTTTGCAATTCATTTTTTCTAAAGAAATTCAAATATACAGAGCATAATAGTAATTCAAATTGCAAACGCAATAATAGTTAAAATTTTGGTCAATCAATTGTGAATGTAAATTTTTGCAATTCAGTTTTTCAGAAGAAATCAAATATGTACCAAAGCAACTGCAATAGTATTAATTCAAATTGCAAATGCAACAGTAGAGCAAACGCAATAGTAGTAATTCAAATTGCGAATGTAATATTAGAAAATTCAATAGTCGTAATTCAAATTGCAAATGTAATAGTAGAGTTAAAATTTTGATCATTTAATTACGAATGTAAATTATTGCAATTAATTTTTTTTTCAGAAGAAATTGAATATGCAGTGCAAATGCAAGATTAGTAATTGAAATTTCAAATACAATAATACAGTTAAAAATTTAATAGTAATTATAAATTTTTATTTTTTGATTTCAATTTTTATGCAATTAATTTTTTCAGAAGAAATCAAATAGCCAAAGCAAATGAAATAGTATTGATTCATTTGCTTTGCAAATTTTGAAGAAATATATGTATAAGAAATATAAGTGTATCGAATATAGAAATATAAGGGTATCGAATATAGAAATATATGTGTCGAATTTACAAAAATATAAGTGTATCGAATTTAAAAAAAAAAAGTGTATAGAATGCAGCAAATGCAATAGTCTGGTTAAAAACAATTTTTTTTTTTAATTGAGAAGATAAATTTTTCACTTCGATTTTGTGTAGAAATTTTATGTACCGAGTATACCAAAGGTAACGGTCTTGTTAAAATTTGGTCTTTTAATTGGGAACGTTAATTTTTTCTCTTCACATATGAGAAGAAATACAAATATACTAGTATAAGTATTATATATTGCATGAATAACTTGTTAGAGATAAAAAAAAATTGTAAAGTTTTATATATAGCGTGAAAGAAGGTGAAGATTCGATTCCAGCTGAAGAAGTAGCTTGTACCCACTTTTTTGTGAAGCTGCTCCCTGATGCATCATCATGATTGTAGCATCGTCACTGTCGCATCGGTTCACAGAAAGCCTGATTAGAGTTTTCTGTGGTTTTTTCTTATATTATACCAATTGCTGAGCAGATGCCTTAATTTTTTTGCAAGATATGCTACTTTTTTATCTAGTTAATGTGTAGTGTAGTAGAATGTGTTACAAGTGTACTGTATTGTATCAGTGAGCAAATGAGAGAAGTTGAAGTGACAGGAATTAGCATAAAGAATTTTTATGGTCTGGTTATTTTTAGTATAGTATAGCTTTGTTAGCTTTCTCAGTAAAATTATAAAAAAGTATTATTTTCCATACTCTCCCTATCATTGAAAAAAATTTTTTGATACATATATCATTTATTTAAATAAGAAATGTTTAGATTTCTCAAATGATCTATGGAAAAGTATAAAGTATAAATAATACAAAAATGTTTAACACAAACATTCAATATTTTGTCAAAAAAAAGTATGAATTTCTGATAAATAACCATAATAAATAATATTTGGATATAATCAAAAATTCTGATATAATTATGATTTGATAATTAATAATTAAATATTTCATATGATAACATTAAAAATAAGATATGATTTTTATCTAGTGCAATAGAGAGGTACGGGGTCCCATGTTAGCTTCAGATTGTAGTATGCAAATTGGAAAACCAGTTTGTAAATGGGGTTGTGTTTCTGTTCAGATACTTGTGGCACATGCCTGTGAACTTACAACTATTTTACACACGCACAAACATCACACCCATACAATTAGAAACAGATAATATTTAACACATTTAAAGACAGATAAATATAGCTTCGCGGAAGTACTCCACTTCTAAGTTGAAAAACTCTGACACTCAGCTGCGCGCAGGATGCATGAAATATACTACCTCACCGGTTGAGACTGTAGGTCAACTAAACGTCGCCAGCGGATGCGCAGACTTGCACTCTATATTTCCTCTGGGGTGAGTTTTGATACGAAATGACCATTTCTTCTGAACTCCACAGAGAACGCTATTGCCAGTGTATTTGTGAAAGCATAGTAAATTAGTAAATTTAGAAATAAAAATAATATAAATAGGAAATAAGGAAGAGGAAGAATTTAGATGTAAAAAATATACTTTTACTTATTTGTAACATTTAACTATAAATAATAATAAATCACTTTAAAAAAATGGAAATTTTATCATTGAATGCAATTAAAGTGAATAAAAGTAATTTTACAGCTTTTTAAGCCTTAATTCTTTCATAGTAAAATTTACATGTTAATAAGCGATAGGTTACTGCAAACTAGAAAATTCTTTTATTAAACATTTTTACCAATTTTATTGAATTAAAAAATGGAATTTGAAGACGATGAAAATATTTATGAATTCTATTGTAAAACGAAATGGAACAATTAAGTGATTTCACCATGCTAGTTTATCAAAGCTCTGAAATTTTAAAAGTCTTTGAAATTTTTAGTTCTGTGATGAATTAGTACCGTTCAAAAGTTTTCTCGGAAACGTTATCGTTTGAAATGCTAAAAACTTTTAAACAAATAATGCTTCGAGGGTACAAACTCTTTTATAGTTTCATCCTTTTGTGCTTTTCAAAACATTTCGAATCCCACAAAACGAACATTTTCTATTGTGTTCTAAGAGAAAGACTTTTTAATGCGCACAGCGTACTGTGCATTACCGGGGGAATTAGTAAGAAATTAGTGGATGTGAAGTGAATTGATGTCTAGACATTTTCTAATCCGATAAAGATGTAATAGAAAATGTTTTTGGAAACATGATTGTAGAAATATTTATTGTAAAGTACTTTTCCATAGCTGATTAAAATCATTTTAATTAGATTTCAAATAAGATTTAGTGCAAAAACAGTTTCTCAAGTTTCATTAAATATTTTTTTAGGTTTTAATATAATAATGAAATAAAAATAGTTACTTACATAATAAGTTTCTGAATGTCATAAGTTAGGTTGCTGCACCATTTATTATTAAATAATGGATAATACGAGTTATTTTCAGTGTTGGCTCTTAAAGTTTTAATTTATTACTGAAATTCTGTATATTTAAAAATTTATCGTAATTTTTAAAGTCTGTTTATTATTTATTAAAATATTTGGCGTTTACTGTTTTTATTTTTATCTTGTCGATGAAAATAAACAAAGATAAAATTGCAGAATAAGGGGCGTTGGGATTTGGCGTCAAAAAAAAGTGCGCCAAAAAGAGTTGCGATTGTAAGTGAAGTGAATTGCAAACGCTACAAGAAATCCGGTTATTACATACAAGGGACCTGATGATAGAGTGGCTAGTGCTCTTGCGCTCAGTACCTTAGGTTTCATGTTCGAATCCCGGCGGTGACATTGATGTTTGTAGTGGATTAGAATCCACTTAAAAGAATAGTATTAATTTATAATAAGATTTGATATAATAATTCAGATTTGATAATTAATAATTAAAGATTTGATATGATAACATTAAAAAAATATGATTTTATCTAGTATAGTGGGAAGTTATAGGCCCCACGTTGGGCGCTATATTTTATTGGCAAATTAGGCAACAGAATTGTAACTGTGTGTGGTTGGGTTGAGATACTTGAGGCATTGGATGGAGAACTCGCAGTTTTATTTACGCATACACAAACACCACATACATTTAGATGCACACAATATTTACCACTTTTGAAGTGAAAGATGGATAATTATAGTTTCGTGGATAGTTAGTTGATAGGGTTGTTATAAGACTCCACTGTGATTTTTCAGTTTTTCAACTCAAAAGGGAACATTTTGTGCCGAAAAACCGAAACATGGCTACTCGCAGGAATGCGCGAAATATACTTCCTCTCTGAGTGAGAATCTATATGTTATTACTGTAAGCTAATGTACGAAGTTGCGCTAAATATATTTTATCTCTGGGTGACAGAATGTAGACCAACTAAATATTTCCTGTCGGGTGAGAGTCTTAAGGCGAACTGATCATTTCATTCTGAACGCAACAGGAAGCACTCTTGACAGTGTGTAGGGAGGAAGCATAGTAATACTAATAAATTTAGAAATGAAAGTGTATCAACAGGAAATAAAAAATTTTTTGAGATTTTAGACGCAGAACATTTAATTTACTTATTTGTATCATTTAGCTATAAATAAAAGCTATATACATTAAAAATTGAAAATTTTATTATTCGAATGCAATTAAAGTGAGTAAAAATAACTTTTTAAATTATTTTTTTAGCTATCTTTTTAATAAGCAGTAAGTTATAGCGAATTAGAAATTTTTTATTAAGAATTTTTAGCAATTCTATTGAATTAAAAAAAAAAGGAATTTGAAGACGACAAAACATTTAAGAATTCTATTGTAATACGAAATGGAACAATTAAGTGATTTCACCATACTAGTTTATCAAAGCGCTGAAATTTTAAAAGTCTTTTGAAATTTTTAGTTCTTTGATGAATTAGTACCGTTCAAAAAGTTTTCTCGGAAACGTTATCGTTTGAAATGCTAAAACTTTTAAACAAATAATGCTTCGAGGAAAGGAACACTTTTATAGTTTTCATCCTTTGTGCTTTTTCAAAACATTTCAAATCATACAAAACGAACATTTTCTATTGTGTTCTTAAAGAAAGACTTTGAAACTTAATGCACACAGCGTACTGTGCAGTACCGGGGAATTAGTAAGAAATTAGTGGAAGTGAAGTGAATTGTTGTCTAGACATTTTCTAATCCGATAAAGATGTAATGGAAAATATTTTTGGAAACATGATTGTACAGATTTTTATTGTAATGTACTTTTCCATAGCTGATTAAAATGATTTTAATTACATTTCAAATGAGATTTAATGCGAAACAGTTCTTCAAGTTTCATTAAATATTTTTTTCTTTTTTTTTTTTTGCTGTTTTTATATTACAAGGACATAAAAATAGTTATATACACAATAATAACTTTCTTGAATTTCATAAGTTAGGTTGCTCTAATCCTTTATTAATAATTAATGGATAATAAAAGTTATTTGCAGAGTTAGTTCTTAAAGTTTTAATTTATTATTGGAATTCTATATATTTAAAAATTTACCTTACTTTAGAGTCTGTGTTTTATTTATTAAAGTATTTGGTATTTAGAGCTATCTTTATTATTAAATTGTCGATGAAAATAAATACATTAACTCCAAATCGCTGAATAGGGCCTTTAGGATTTGGCGTTAAAAATTGTTTTCGCCAAAGTGCACCAAAAAGCAGGTTGTGATAGTAAGTGATTACAATTGAATTGCATACAGTACTAGAAATCTTGATTACCACATTTAGCGACTTATCTCTCTCAATTGGCACTCAATCACCAAATACCGATTTCCCTATTTTGCGCTTTGGCCAGACATACTAATTTAAAAGTAAAATGAAAATACAACTTTTAATTTCTAAAACAATCACAATAATAATAATAATAATAATAATAATAATAAGGAAATAATACAATGTTTGAAACAGAAAAAATAATTCTTAACAAAAGCGTGCAATTGTAAAAAGTCCGCTAAGCATCGATAAACTTTTAGATAATAAATATGGAAAATCTACATTGTTTATTTGAGAAAATAAGTTAAACATATGCACCCCACGTATGCAAACATACCACCCCCAAAATAAGTTAAACATATATTCCCACAACTTCAATAATAACATTTCTTTCAAAAATTAATTACTAAATTTTTCTAATATTTTAAAATCAAATTATGAGAAGTTTTGGTAAAATCGCAGAACAGGGGCCGTTGTGATTTGGCGTCAAAAATTCTTTTTCGTCCAAGTCCGCCAAGTAATGGAATGTAATCGAATGCAACTGTAAGTGAAATGAATTACAAACATTAAAATTAATTCTGGCTACCACATTTGGTGACTTATCATTCATTTGGCGCCAAAAAGTCACTAAATCCCAACGACGAAATTTTGCGATTTGCCCGAAGGTTATACGCTCGATACCTAAATTTCATTAAAAGTTTTGAGTTATAATTCCACTATGCCAATTCAAATATTTTTACGCCAATGCATACAGTTAGCATCGATTATTTTTATCAAAAGCTATTCATAGAACATCAGCATGCAAACAAAGGAAAGGATTTAATTGTTAAATACAAAGGAACGTTTTGTTCCAAAACACGGTTCCTTTGAATTTAAATAATATTAAACAATAGAGTAATGATAAACATTTTTATAATAATTTCTAATAATTTAATAGTAAATTTGAAAATAATTTGCATCATTAAATTGCTTTTTTACATATAAAAATTAAATCGTTTCCCTCTTTTGATCATGAAGATTATTAAATATCCTGGTAAGTTGCATATAGTTCTCGTAAGGAAAATTTACTTTCCTGATTTTTGTTTTGAGTTTCTAATTTGCACTAATCCTCATTTTCTGGCTTACATTATTAGGTGCTTTGTAAAAAATAATGAATAATCTTTGAAAATATAAAAATTCTATTGTGTATATAAAATATTATTTTATTTAATGTATATACTGGGTTTTGTTATAAGATAATAACTTCATTTTTATAAATTACTTTCTATATGCGCATAACAAAAAATTAGGTTTTAATATCAGATCTTGCAAAAACGTTGAATTATTTGCGTCTACAAATTTTAAGAATATATCTTTATTCACTCATCGCTATAAAAGTTGGCTCAGCAAATGGCAGTGTTGCACTACGACACTTATCATAACGGTTTATGTCCAATAAATGATTAAAATTGCTACATTATTGAAAAGGCCAGTTTAACTCGTTGATGTGAGGTTCCAACTTAATCCATAAATATTCCCTTTGAGGTAGTTTGTATTTAGTCTGTTTTTAGATTAATTACTATTTTATTATTAAAATGTATTTGCGCCAAATCTTCCGATGGTAGTAAATAGATAGTTAGATCGTTAAGTTACCAGCCTCCTTAGCCATTCTGAAAATAGTACATGGAGGCATTTGGATCAGTAAACAACATCGAGTTGACATATATCGCACTCTCAGTTGACCAATAACAGTGAGATCTCCCTCGCGATTGTCTGGGAGGCGAAGAACTTGCGCATAACCTACTGCTCAGTGGCCATCTGCAATGAAGTTCCTGGCTGACAGTTAATTGACTAGTGCCCATTACATGAGCTGTCACTTACAACACTCACCGTGGTCTCCGTTTGATGCAGTACTTCACTCATCCAGCTTGGACTGTGATGGAATGCAAACAGGTCGTTTTCAATGCCAAATCACAATTTCGATTTTGATGACACTCATGTAGATGTATGAAGACGCAGGGGGTGTGGGGGACCTTTATTGCTGATTTTGTTTGGAAAGGAACACTTAGGCTACACCGGGTATGATGGTTTGGGGTGTTAATACACATAACAATACTTGAAATCATCAATTTCCCCATGGCCCAATGGCATTCCAACTATGCTCGTGACGTCCAGCCTATTTCCCACTCTGCCACGATAAGTAGTGCTTCGCTCATCCAAGCTGCTAAGAGAACAAAATTCTGCCTCCCATAGCAATAATGCCTTCCTCAATATACGCATATTTCCTCGATCCACTTGATACCTATAGCTGTCACATAATGGGTATTTTTTTGGCAAGCTCGCCAGCGTAAGAGTTTGGTCATGCTAGCAGCGATTTTGTATCACGATGTCACAGGACATAAATTAGATATAAGTTTACTTCAATGCATTCAGAGTTTCATGTAGACGAGGTGTTAAACCAAGCATTTATTTGTAAAGATTTCTTTTAATAATTCTGTTATTTCTTCTTTCGTTTTGGGATCACTTATTATATATATCAATGTTATAAACCCACAAGTAAAATTTCAGTTAATTCTAACAGTTCATTTTTATTTCTTCAATTTAAAAAAACGAAAATGTTAAATAAGCATCTGAATTATAAAAAGATTTATTTTATTAATGATTGTTTAGAGTTATATTAAACAGAAGGATTTGACCCTAGGTAAAAATAAAATTTAATATATCATACAGGAATTTATGGGTGCATGATATTTGATATTTATGGGTAGAATTAAAAGAAGCAAAAGTTCATGTTTTCAATCTATCTAAAGTTCTAATAAGAGTTTAGAGTTACTTTTGATTCGTTTTTTTAATAAACAAATTAATTTGAAGCACCTGATACATGGGAAATAATATTATTTATATTTATTCATTATGCAATGATTTTTGGCTATTTAAGCAAATTAATTATTGGGAACTAAAACAGATTTTTCCTATTTTTAAATATTTAAGCAATAATGAAGACATACATGTTTAAGTTTCTTTTTCTGAAAGAAAAGGTAATGGAATATTTCTTTGAAAGAAAAGTTCCACACAAAATTGTTATAACAAAAATAAGCATCTGCTTTTTGAATTTTGAAAATTACATGTCTCAGGAGGTAAAATGCATGGAGTGAGTTCATATAATTGTGTTGACCAGTCGATAGAAGACATATGTTTTGCAGGAGTTTTGCAGATACAAACTGAATTTTTTTCTCCTTTTCTGAAAGTTTGAGGAAAATTAAGAGTAGTAGTGTGTGTGTGTAAAATCTTGATATCGACTTAACGAAAAACATTGTAGCAAAATTTGCGTGTTTGCGTAGCACCATACTTTTAATTTACGAGTTCGAACTACAGACTAAATTGAATCTTCAGCAAAAATTATTTTTCTTTACTTCTGAGTCCTCAGAAATGATTTTCTTTTTCTCCAATGCATTTTCTATTTTTGTGTCAGTTTTTTTCCCCCTCCCTATTTTTATTGTCACTTCACTTAAGAGCCCAAATAGTAGAAAAGCGAAGCAAATAAAATAATGATTTTTGTCGAGAGAAAATAGAAGAAAGTATTGAAAAACAGATAACGTTAAAACGAAAACCGATTGTAAATGAAAAACTGCAGATATGCCGATTATACGACAGCACGAGGTTAGAGTAGAGTAGAGTAGAGTAGAGTAGAGTAGAATAAAAACGAGATTTCTTCTTCTTTTTTATCTGAAGACATAATTATAGTTTCTCTTTTCTCACTTCATAGCTTTTCAAACGCATGGGTGAATTAAGCTGTACATCAGCATTCCAAATTTATTTTCCAACAGGGGAAATGGAAACCATTTTCAGTTAAATCTGCTCTTATTGTAAATGTTTATTATGTGGCAGGGAATAGATTTTTACGGTCTTTTTTCATGAAGAAAAATCGAAGTTAAAACATGTTGTAAAAATTCAATGCAAGATATTGGTGTATAATTATGGTCTCCATGGAGATGACTGAATTTTTTTAAAATTTTATATTGTGACTAGAAGAAGTGACACTGCATTTAATAAAAAAAGTTGTAGAAGGTCATCAATTATACAAATTAAATATTTTTTATTACAAATTTATAAAATATGACTCCCACAATAATGAAAAAGACATTTTACTATACATACGTTTTACTGTTAGCTTTTTTTCAATTACTTCAACTCGAACATGTTTATTCAATGTATAATATTTGACTTTATGGAACTCGGACTTTATGGAAATAATTGAAAAGTTATAAAACTTCATCAATTATACGAATTAATCATCATTGTTCTAACAAATTTAAGGCTATAACTTGTAAAGCAAAAAAAGATTTTACATGTATAGTACTTCAATTTACTGAGGAGATATTAAACAAATATTCATGAAAAAAACAGATTTTTTGATTTAGATGTTGGTGCCGACTAAATGGGATAAGAAAAAATATTTTGCAAGGAAATTTGGTTATTAACTTTCTTTCCGTTATTTAGTTTCAAGTCCAAACTAAATATTTTAATTTGATTGAATTTGAAAATTTTTGAATTAAATTTTGAATGAAAAGCAAATTTTCATATTTTAAAATATTTAAGCATCGTAAAATAATGGACATATACATGTTTAATATTTTTCGTTCATTCTAAAATAAAACGCAACGGAATATTTCTTTGAAAGTAAAATTCCATACAAAATTATATCCCAAAAATACACTGTGCTTTTCAAATTTTGAAATTACTTGGTCTCGAAGGGAAAATGCATGGAGTGAAGTCATGAATTGTGTTTACAGTCGATAGAAGACATGTTTTGCAAGAGTTTTGCAGATGCCAAATGAATTTTTTTTTCCCGCTTCTGAAAGTTTGAGGAAAATCAAGAGTAGTAGTGTGTGTGTGCAAAATCTTGATATTGACTTAACGAAAACATTGTAGAAAAATTTGCGTTTACGTGGCACCACATTTTCGCAATTACGAGTTCGAACACAGATTGAATTGAATCTTCAGCAAAAATTATTTTTCTTCACTCTGACTCCCTCTGAAATCATTTTCTTTTTCTCCAATGCATTTTCTTTGTGTCAGTTTTTTTCCCTCGAATTTTTATTTTCACTTCACTTAAGAGGCCCAAATAGTAGAAATGGGAAGCAAAAAAATAATAATTTTGGCGAGAAAATAGAATAGAAAGTATTGGAAAACAGATAACGTTAAAACGAAAACCGATTGTAAATGAAAAAAACTGCAGATATGCCGATTATAGAACAGCACTAGGTTAAAGTAGAGTAGAATAAAAAAAATGAACTTTCTTTAATTTTTTCAAGACATAATTATAGTTTCCTTTTCTCAATACATATATTTTCAAACCCTGGCTGAATTAAGCTGTACAGCAGCATTAGGTAAATTTTTCCCAACCTGGGGAAATGGAAACTATGTTCAGTTAAAGCTTCTCTTAGTTTAACATGTTTATTATGTGGCAGTGAATGGATTTTTGTGGCTTTAACTCTTTTTCATGAAGAAAATCGAAGTTAAAACATGTCATAAAAACTTCAATGCAAGATATTGGTGTATAATTATGGTCTCCATGGAGATGATTGAATTTTAGAACTTTTATACTAAGACGAAATGACACTGTATTTAATAAATAATTTAAAATTTAGAGCGTACATAAACTAAATAAATTAAATATTATTATTATTATTACAAATTTATGAATATGACTTGCAATAAAGAATTCATCAACATTTTACTTTATATACTTTTTAGTGTTAGCTTTTTAAATTTATCAACTCAAACGTTTTACTTCAAACATTTAAGAATATTCCAGGCATAGTATTTGAGTTTAAGGAAATGAGTTTTTTTCTGAAAAGTAAATAAATAACTCAAAAGTTGTAGAATTTCTTCACTACATTAATTAGATATCATTGTTATTACAGATTTATGAATAGGATTCACAATATGAACTAAACTTGCAATTCAAGCTTTACGTCCTAACGATTTATTTGGAATTAAAGCAAAATTTCATATTCTAAAATATTTAAGCATCTTAAAATAATGAACAGATACGTATTTGACTTTTTTTTTTCTTTCTAAAAGAAAAAATTAACGGAATATTTCTTTTGAAAGGAAAGTTCCCACAAAAATTGCTATCAAAAATAAACATCAGCTTTTCGAATTTTGAAAATTACATGTCTCGGAAGGGACAAATGCATGGAGTCAACTCATGTAATTGGGTTTACAGTCGATAGAAGACATATGTTTTGCAAGAGTCTTGCAGTTGCCAATTGAATTTTTTTTTCCTTTTCTGAAAGTTTGAGGAAGATTAAGTGTGTAGTAGTAGTGTGTAAATAAATCTTGATATCGGCTTAACGAAAAACATTGTAGCAAAAATTTGCGTTTACGTAGCGCCGCATGTTTCGCAATTACGAGTTCGAACTACAGACTAAATTGAATCTTCAGCTTAAAAAATTATTTTTTTTCTTTTTACTTCTGAGTCCCTCAGAAATGATTTTCTTTTTCTCCAATGCATTTTCTTTCGTGTCAGTTTTTCCCCTTCCAATTTTTATTTTCACTTCTCTTAAGAGCCCAAATAGTAGAAAAGGGAAGCAAAAAAATTTTTTGGCGAGAAAATAGAAGAAAGTATTGGAAAAACAGATAACGTTAAAAACGAAAACCGATTGTAAATGAAAAACTGCAGATAATGCCGACTATACAGCAGCACTAGGTTAGAGTAGAGTAGAATAAAAACGAGATTTCGTCTTTTTTATCTGAAGACATAATTATAGTTTTCTTTTCTCACTTCATAGCTTTTCAAACCCATGAGTGAATTAAGCTATACATCAGCATATTACAAATTTTTTTTGCCCAACCTGGGGGGAAACGGAAAGCATTTTGGGTTAAATCTGCTCTTATTTTAACGTATTTATTATGTGGCAGTGAATGGATTTTTGCGGCTTTAACTCTTTTGATGAAGAAAATCTAGTTAAAACATGTTGTAAAAAATTCAATGCAAGTTATTGGTGTATAAATATGGTCTACATGGAGATGATTTGATTTTTAAAACTTTTATATTGTGACTCGGAAAAATGACACTGTGTTTAATAAACAATTCAAAAGTTGTAGAAGGTCATAGATTATATTAATTAAATATTATTAGTACAAATTTATGAATATGATCATAATAGAAAAATAAGTTTTACTGTACATATTTTTTATTGATAGCTTTTAAATTACTTTAACTCAAACATTTGAGTTTATTCAAGGTCTAATATTTTTCTTTGTGAACTCTTTTTTCTCTGGAAAGTAAATAAATAATTGAAAAGCTGTAGATCTTTATCAATTAGACTAATTAAATATTGTTAGTACAAAATTTATAAATATGATTCGCAATAACGAAAAAAGACGTTTTACATGGATAATTATCCGTTTTACTGAGGATAATTTAAACGAAGATGAAAATTTAATAGAATATTTGATTTAGAGGTTGGGGTCGAGCAAGTTGGATATGTAAAAAAAAAAGCATTATACAAAAACATTTTGTTAGTAAATTCTAAGCTTTAATTCCATTATTTAACATTAAGAGCAAACTAATTTTTGGGAATTAAAGCAAATTTGGTTTAAGTGTTGCTGTCGACCATGTGGGATAAAAAAAAAAAAAAAAGGTATTATGCAAGGAAATTTGTCTGTTAATTCCAAGCTTTAATCCTAATATTTAGCTTTTTAAGTCCAAACTAATTAGTGGAAATTAAAGCAAATTTTCCTACTTTTTAAATATTTAAGCCTCTTAAAATAATGAACACACACATGTTTGATTTTTTTTAATGTTGTTTTTAAAAGAAAATATAACGGAATAGTTCTTTGGAAGGAAAGTTTCACACAAAATTGCTATAAAAAATAAAACAGCAGCCTTTCGAATTTTGAAAATTACATGTCTCGAGCGGGAAAATACATGGAGTAAACATGTAATTGTGTTTACAGTCGATAGGAGACATATATTTTGTAGAAGTTTTGCAGATACCAATTCAATTTTTTCCCTACTGAAAGTTTCAGGAAAATTAGGAGAAATAGTGTGGGTGTGCAAAATTTGATATCGACTTAACGAAAAACATTGTAGCAAAATTTGCGTTTACGTGGCCCCACATTCTTCGCAATTATGAGTTTGAACCACAGACTAAATTGAATCTTCAGCAAAAAATTATTTTTCTTTACTCTTGAGTCTCTCAGAAATGATTTTCTTTTTCGCCAATGCGTTTTCTTTTGTGTCAGTCTCTGCAATTTTTTTATTTTCACTTTACTTAAGAGCCCAAATAATAGAAAAGGGAAGCAAAAAAAAAAAAAACATTTTTGGCGAGAAAATAGAAGAAAGTATTGAAAAACAGATAACGTTAAAACGAAAACCGATTGTAAATGAAAAACTGCACATATACCGATTATACGGCAGCACTGGGTTAGAGTAGAATAAAAAAACGAGATTTTCTTCTTTTTTTCTGCAGTCGTAATTATAGTTTCTTTTTTTTCTCACTTCATGGCTTTTCAAATCCATGGGTGAATTAAGCTGTACATCAGCAGTACAAATTTTTTTCCCAACCTGGGGAAATGGAAACCATTTTCAGTTAAATCTGCTCTTAGTTTAACATGTTTATTATGTGGCAGTGAATGGATTTTCATTACTTTAACCCTTTTTTTTTCATGAAGAAAATCGAGAAGTTAAAACCTGTTTTTAACTCCGATTTTTTTTCATGATTCATTCGATTTATGGGTGCATTTTAACCAGTTTCAAATTTAAAACAAAATGAAAAAGTTAAATGCATCAGAATAATAAAAAAATTACTTTATTAATGATTGTTTAGAGTTATATAAAACAGAAGCATTTGACCTAGGTAAAATAAAATTTAATATACCATTGGAGGATTTTTATGGGTGCATGATATTTGATATTTATGGTGCATTTAACCAAACTGTCACAGGTTCTATAATGTTTTCAATCTATCTAAAATTCCAATAGAGTTTAGAGTTGTTTTCATTTTTAGAAACTGTTTTTTTATAAACAATTTTTTTTAAGCACTTTATATAAGTGAAATAATATTTTTTATATTTATTCATTCAGCAAAGAAATCACAGCAATTCTAGCAAAGCAAATTAATTATTGGGAACAAAAGAAAATTTTTATATTTTTAAATATATAAGCGTCCTAAAATAATGGAAAGATATATATGTTTGATTTTTTCTAAAAAGAAAAGATGTAATGAATATTTCTTTGGAAAGAAAGCTACTATCAGAAATAAACAGCAGCTTTTGAATTTTGAAAATTACATGTCTCGAAAGGGAAAATGCATGGATTGAACACATGTAATTAAGTTTACATTCGATAGAAGACATGTTTTGCAAGAGTTTTTCCGATGCCAATTGAATTTTTTCCTTTCTGAAAGTTTGAGGAAAATTAAGAGTAGTAGTGTGTGTGTGCAAAAAATCTTGATATCAACGAAAAACATTATAGCAAAATTTGCGTTTACGTAGCACCACAGTTCTCGCAATTACGAGTTAGAACCACAGACTAAATTGAATCTTCAGCAAAAAATTATTTTCTTTTACTTCTGAGTCCCTCAGAAAAATGATTTTGGTTTTTTTTTCTCCAATGCATTTTCTTTTGTGTCAGTTTTTTCCCCCTCCAATTTTTATTCTCATTTCTTTAAGAGCCCAAATAGTAGAAAAGGGAAGCAAAAATAAATAATTTTGGCAGAAAATAGAAGAAAGTATTGAAAAACAGATAACGTTAAAACGAAAACCGATTGTAAATGAAAAACTGCAGATATGCCGATTATACGGCAGCACTAGGTTACAGTATAAAAAAAAGCGAGATTTCTTCTTCTTTTACTGAAGACATAATTATAGTTTTCACCTTTCTCACTTCATAGCTTTTCAAACCCATGGGTGAGTTAAGCTGTACATCAGCATATTACAAATTTTTCCCAACCTGGGGAAATGGAAACCATTTTCAGTTAAATCTGCTCTTATTTTAACATGTTTATTATGTGGCAGTGAATGGAATTTTGTGGCTTCAAGCTCTTCTTTTTTTTATGAAGAAAATTGAAGTTAAAACATGTTATAAAAAAATTCAGTGCAAGATATTGCTGTATAATAATGGTCTCCATGGAGATGATTGGAATTTTTTTACATTTATATCTGACTAGGAAAAACTAGGAATTTATATTGTGACTAGGAAGAAATGACACTGTATTTAATAAATAAATCAAAAGTTGTAGAAAGCCATCAATTATATAAATTAAATATTGTTTGACAGATTTATGAATATGATTCGCAATAATGAAAAAGACGTTTTACTATACAAACTTTAGTGTTAGCTTTTTTTAGTGTTAGCTTTTTAAATTACTTCTACTCAAATTGTTTTCTTCAAACATTTTCATTTATTCAAGTTATAATATTTGACTGCTCGAAACTAATTTTTTTATTTAAAAGCAAAATAAATAATTGGTTGAATTTCATCAATTACACAAATTAAATGTTGTGGATACAAATTTATGAATATGACTCTAAATATTAAACATTAACTGCCCTATCTTTCTCCTTCCATGAGACCACACAGGTTCTTGGACTTGACTAGATGTTGCTGTCTACCATGTGAGATAAAAAAAACAACGCTCAACCATGTGTAATACTACAAATTTAATGATGACGTTATAGACAAATATTCATAAAAAAAAAATAACATTTTTGATTTAGATGTTGGTGTCGCCCAAGTGGGATAAGGAAACTTCCCTAATGACCTTTATTCAAGGAAATTTGGCTGTTAATTGAAGTTTTATTTTCATTATTTAGCTTCAAGTCCAAATTAATTATTGGGAATTAAAGCAAATTTTCATATATTTAAGCATCTTAAAGTAATAAAAACAGTACACATGTAAGATTTTTTTAATGTTGTTTCTAAACGAAAATTTATGGATTATTTCTTTGGAAGAAAAGTTCCATGCAAAATTACTATGTAAATAAACAGCAGCCCTTCGTATTTTGAAAATTACATGTCTCGAAGGGAAAAATGCATGGAATGAACTCATGTAATTGTATTTTACAGTCGATAGAAGACACATGTTTTGCAAGAGTTTTGAAGATGCCAATTGAATTTTTTTTTCTCATTCTGAAAGTTTGAAGAAAATTAAGAGTAGTAGTGTGTGTGTGCAAAATCTTGATATCGACTTAACGAAAAACATTGTAGCAAAATTTGCGTTTACGTAGGCACACCACATTTTTCGCAATTACGAGTTCGAACCATAGACTAAATTGAATCTTCAGCAAAAATTATGTTTCTTTACTGAGTCACTCAGAAATGATTTTGTTTTTCTCCAATGCATTTTCTTTTGTGTCAGTTTTTCCTCCAAATTTTATTTTCACTTCCCTTAAGAGCCCAAATAGTAGAAAAGGAAAGCAAAAAAAAAAATTTTTTTTTGGTGCGAAAATAGAAGAAAGTATTGAAAACAGATAACGTTAAAACGAAACAGATTGTAAATGAAAAACTGCAGATATGCGGATTATACGGCAGCACTAGGTTAGAGTAGAGGAGAGTAGAATAAAAAACGAAATTTCTTTTCTTTTTCTGAAGACATAATTATAGTTTCCTTTTCTCACTTCATGGCTTTTCAAACCCATGGGTGAATTAAGCTGTACATCAGCATTGCAAATTTTTTTCTTACAACCTGGGAAAATGGAAACCATTTTCAGTTAAATCTCCTCTTAGTTTAACATGTTTATTATGTGGCAGTGAATGTATTTTGGTGGCTTTAACTCTTTTTCATGAAGAAATATCGAAGCTAAAACATGTTATAAAAAAATTCAATGCAATATATTGCTGTATAATTATGGTCTCCTTGGAGATGATTGGATTTTTAAAGACTTTTTTTATTGTGACTAGGAGGAAATGACACAGTATTTAGTAAATAAATCAAAAGTTGTAGGGAGGTCATCAATTATATAAATTAAATATTGTTTTTACAGATTTATGAATATGATTCGCAATAATGAAAAAGACGTTTTACTATACATACATTTTACTTTTTAGCTTTTAAAATTATTTCAATCAAAACGTTTTACTTCAAACATTTAAGTTTATTCAAAGTATAATATTTGACTTTATAGGAACCATTTTTTTTCTGAAAATTAAATATATAATTGAAAAATGTAGAATTTTATCAAGTTTACAAATTAAATAGCATTGTTATTACGAATTCATAATACTTTTTTGCAAAATTGAATTCATCATCGTTTTTATTATACATAATTTTACTGTTAGAATTTAAATAACTTCAAATCAAACTTTTTACTTCAAATATTTCAGTTTATTCAAGTTATAATATTTGACTTTATAAAACTCATTTTTTTTTTTCTGAAAAAAGTGAATATATAATTGAAAACTTTGTAGAATTACACCGTTTATACAAATTAAATATCATTGTTATTACAAAGTTATGAATATGATTCTAAATAATGAGTTAATAACGTTCTTTACTATACATTCTTTATACTGTTATTTATTTTAAATAACTTTACTTAAACATTTACGTCGTTACTCGAAACGTTTTACTTAAACATTTGATTTTTATTCTAAGTAAATTATTTGATTTATGGAACTCATTTTTATCATTTAAAAGTAAATAAATAATTGAAAAGTTGTAAAATTTCACCAATTATACGAATTAAATATCATAGTTATTACAAATTTATGATTATATGACTGGCAATAATGAATGTCATGGTTAAAAGTCAGACTTCTTCTACCTACAGCTCCATCACAACAGAAGCTGCCCCCTTCTCTCTCCTTTCATACGACCACTGCTTTGGACTTTGTTCAGATGTTGCTGTCTACCAAGTGCGATTGTGTTGCTAACGCCAACCAAGAGCAATTACAAAGAATTTACTGAGGAGATTTCTTAAACAAATATTAATAAAATTAACAGAATTTTTGATTTTTAGATATTGTTAGCATCTATGTAATAAGAAAAGTATTATGCAAGTAAATTACGTTAATCTAATTTTTAATTCCCTTATTTATTTATCTTTAATTCCAAACTAATTATTAGAATTTAAAGCAAATTTTCACATTTTTAAATATTTAAGCAATAATGAACACATACATGGTGGATTCGAGAAAACGCAATTGAATAACTATTTCTTTGGAAGGAAAGTTCCATTACAAAATTGCTATCAAAAATAAGCATCAGCTTTTCGAATTTTGAAAATTACATGTCTCGGAGGTAAAGTTGCATGTTGTGAGTTCATATAATTGTGTTTACAGTCGATAGAAGACATATGTTTTGCCAGAGTTTTGCAGATACCAACTGAATTTTTTCCCTTTTCTGAAAGTTGAGGCAAATTAAGAGTAGTAGTAGTGTGTGGACAAAATCTTGATATCGACTTAACGAAAAACATAGTAGCAAAATTTGCGTTTACATGGCACCACATTTTTCGCAATTACGAGTTCGAACCACAGATTGAATTGAATCTTCAGCAAAAAATTATTTTTCTTCACTCTGACTCCCTTTGAAATAATTTTCTTTTTCTCCAATGCATTTTCTTTTGTGTAAGTTTTCCAACCTCAATTTTCAGTTTCACTTCACTTAAGAGCCCAAATAGTAGAAAAGGGAAAAAAAAAAATAATTCTGGCCAGAAAATAGAAGAAAGTATTGGAAAAACAGATAACGTTAAAACGAAAACCAATTGTAAATGAAAACTGCAGATATGCCGATTATAGAACAGCACTAGGTTAAAGTAGAGTAGAATAAAAAATGAACTTTCTTTTAATTTTTCTCAAGACATAATTATAGTTTCCTTTTCTCACTTCATATATTTTCAAAACCCCTGGGTGAATTAAGCTGTACATCAGCATTGTAAATTTTTTCCCAACCTGGGGAAATGGAAAACCATTTTCAGTTAAATCTGCTCTTAGTTTAACATGTTTATTATATGGCAGTGAATGGATTTTTGTGGCTTTAACTCATTTTTTCATGAAAAAAATCGAAGTTTAAACATGTTATAAAAATTCAATGGAAGTTATTGAGTATAATTATGGTTCCCTATGGAGATGATTAGTTTCAAAAACTCTTATATTGTGACTAGGAAGTAATACACTACTCTTTATTTAATAATTAATTCAAAAGGTTGTTGAAGGTTATCAATTGTAAAAATTAAACATTCTTATTAAAAATTCATTAATATGATTTACAATAATGAATTCATCATTCATACTTTTACTGATAGCTTTTTAAATACCTTCAAATCAAACTTTTTATTTTAAATATTTGAGTTTATTCAATGTATATTATTTTACTTTATGGAACTCAGTATTTTTATCTGAGAAAAAGTAAATAAATAATTGAAAAGATGTAGAAATTCATCAAATACGTAAATTAAATAGTGTTGTTACAAATTTTGAGCATGAGCAATAATAAACAGAAGCTGACCCTCTCCCTCCTTCCATGAAACCCGCCGGGTTCTCTTGGACATGCTCTAGATGTTGCTGCATACCTAGTGGGATAGAAAACACAATGCAAACCATGTGTAATACAACTAATTTGAGGAGTATTTACACAAATATTGATGAAAAAATATCAAATTTTTGGTTTAGATGGCATCGACCAATTGGGATATGAAACAAAAAATATTATGCAAAGAAATTTGGCCATTATTTCCAAGATTTAATTGCATTATTTATTTGTAAGTCCAAACTAATTATCGAAATTAATGCGAAATTTAATATTTTTAATTATTTAATCATCTTAACATAATGAATAGATACAAATTTGATTTTTTGTTCTTTCTGAAAGAAACATGTAACGTTATATTTATTAGAAGAAAAGTTCCATACAAAATTGCTATCAAAATAAACAGCAGCCTTTCGAATTTTGAAAATTACATGTCTCGAAGGGGAAAATGCAACCAGTGAATCCATATAATTGTGTTTACAGTCGATAGAAGACATATGTTTTGCAAAGAGTTTTACAAATGCCAATTCAATCTTTTTTTCTCTTTCTGAAAGTTTGAGGAAAATTAAGAGTAGTAGCAGTGTGTGGGCAAAAATTTTGATATCGACTTAACAAAAAACATTGTAGCAAAAATTTGCGTTTACGTGGCACCACATTTTTCGCAATTACCAGTTCGAACCACAGACTAAATTGAATCTTCAGCAAAAATTATTTTCTTTACTTCTGAGTCCCTCAGAAATGATTTTCTTTTTCACCAATGAATTTTCTTTTGTGCCAGTTTTTCACCTCCAATTTTTATTTTCACTTCACTTAAGAGCCCAAATAGTAGAAAAGGGAAGCAAAAAAAATAATTTTGGCGAAAATAGAAAAGAAAGTATTGGAAAAACAGATAACGTTAAAACGAAAACCGATTGTAAATGAAAATCTGCAGATATGCTGATTATACGGCAGCACTAAGTTAGAGTAGAGTAGAGAAGAATAAAAAACGAGTTTCTTCTTCTTCTTTTTTATGAAGACATAATTATAGTTTTCCTTTTCTCACTTCATAGCTTTCAAACCTATGGGAGAATTAAGCTGTACATCAGCATTACAAATTTTTTTTCTCCAACCTGGGGAAATGGAAACCATTTTCAGTTAAATCACTCTTATTTTAGCATGTTTATTGTGTGGCAATGAATGAATTTTTGTGGCTTTAACTCTTTTTTCATCAAGAAAGATCGAAGCTAAAACATGTTATAAAAATTCAATGGAGGATACTGATGTATAATTGTGGTTGGTCTCCATGGAGATGATTGGATTTTTTAAAACTTTTTATTGTGACTAGGGAGAAATGACACTGAATTTAATAAATAATTCAAAAAAAGTTGTAGAAGGTCATCAGTTATACAAATTATATTTTTGTTATTATTGCAAATTTATAAAATATGATTCGCAATAATGAAAAATACGTTTATATATACATACTGTTTACTGTTAGCTTTTTTTTTAAATAACTTCAACTCAAACATTTTAATTTTATTCAAGGTATAATATTTGGCTTTACGGAACTCATTTTGTTTCTGAAAAAGTAAAAAATAATTGAAAAGTTGTAGAGTTTCATCAGTTATACAAATTAAATCTCATTGTTTTACGAATTTTTGAATATGACTTGCAATAACGAATTCACCAACATTTTACTTTACATACTTTTCAGTGTTAGCTTTTAAAATTACTTCAACTCAAACTTTTTACTTCAATCATTTAAGCTTATTCAATGTATAATATTTCAATTTATGGAATTCATTTTTACTAAAAGTAAGTAAATAGCTGAAAAGTTGTAAATAGTTGTAAAAGTTTTAGTTGTTCATCAATTAGACAAATGAAGTATTGTTATTATAAATTTATGATTAAGAATAGCAATAATGAAAAATATGTTTTACATGTATAATACTCCAATTTACTGAGGATATTTCAGAATGAATATTCATGAAAAAAAAAAACAGAATTTTTGATTGAGATGGTGATGGCGATTAAGTGGGATATGAAAAGAAAAAACATTATGCGAAGATATATTTGGTTATTAATTTCAAGCCCTTGTTCCATTATTTAGCTTTAAGTGCAAATTAATAAAGTGGAAATTAAAAGCAGAATTTTATATTTCGAAATATTTAAGCATCTTAAAATAATGACCAGATGCATGTTTGATTTTTTGCTGTTCTTTCTAAAAGAAAATGTAATGGAATAGTTCTTTGGAAGGGAATGTTCCATACAAAATTGCTATCAAAAATAAACAGCAGCCTTTCGAATTTTGAAAATTGCATGTCTCGAAGGGGAAAATGCATGTTGTGAGTTCATATAATTGTGTTTACAGTCGATAGAAGACATATGTTCTGCCAGAGTTTGGCAGATACCAACTGAATTTTTTTCCCTTTCTGAAAGTTGGACGAAAATTAAGAGTAGTAGTGTGTGTGTGTGCAAATCTTGATATCGACTTAACGAAAAACATTGTAGCAAAATTTGCGTTTGTGGCACCACATTTTTTTTCGCAATTACGAGTTCGAACCACAGATTGAATTGAATCTTCAGCAAAAAATTATTTTTCTTTACTTCTGAGTCCCTCAGAAGTGATTTTCTTTTTCTCCAAGGAATTTTCTTTTGTGCCAGTTTTCACCTCCGATTTTTATTGTCACTTCACTTAAGAGCCCAAATAGTAGAAAAGGGAAGCAAAAAAAACAATTTTGCCGAGAAAATAGAAGAAAGTATTGAAAAAACAGATAACGTTAAAACGAAAACCGATTGTAAATGAAAAACTGCAGATATGCCGATTATACGGCAGCACTAGGTTAGAGTAGAGTAGAATAAAAAAACGAGATTTTTCCTTTTTTTTTCTGAAGACATAATTATAGTTTTCTTTTCTCACTTCAAAGCTTTTCAAACCATTTGTGAATTAAGCTGTTACATCAGCATTGCAATTTTTTTTCCCAATCTGGGAAATGGAAACCATTTTCAGTTAAATCTGTTTCTTATTTTAACATGTTTATTATGTATAGTGAATGGATTTTGTAGGCTTTAAGTCTTTTTTTCATGAAGAAAAATCAAAGTTAAAACATGTTATAAAAATTCAATGGCCAGTTAGTGTAAAATTATGGTCTCCATGGAGATGATTGTGATTTTTAAAACTCTTATATTGTGACTCGGAAAAATGTCACTGTGTTTAATAAATACCAAAAGTTGTAGAACTTCATCAGATTATACAAATTAAATATTAATTATTACAAATATATGAATAGGACTGGCAATAATGAAAAATATGTTTTACTATACATATTTTTGACTGTTAGCTTTTTAAATTACTTCAACTCAAATATTTGGGTTTATTCAAGTATAATATTTGACTTAATGGAACTCATTTTTTTCTGAAAATGTAAAAATAATTGAAAAGTTGTAGAATTACATCAGTTATGCACGTTAACAATATTTTATCAAATTTATGACTGCGACACATTAAATGAATTCATCAATGCTTTACTATACATACTTTTTATGGAACTTGTTTTAAATTACTTCAGAAAAACATTTGTGTTTGTTTAAGGTATAATATTTGTCTTTATGGAACTCAAGTTTTTTCCTATGAAAAAGCTACACAGAAGAAATGCTAAATGAAATGAACGTAAAAATGGAGAAATATGTGCCTTCTAATTAGATACAACTTTCATTAAGTTTTTTTTTTCCCAGTAAAACTAAGTGTAACATGAAACAGCTGAATATATCACAATTAAAAGTTTTTAATAAAACATTTAATTAATGACTCATTGTCTATGCAAAGCTTCATTTATTCAAGCATTTTTTAAAATAATTGAGTTAATTTTTTTTTTATAGACATTATTAAATTATACTTATTGATTTAGATGATGAAATTTTAAAAATTTTTTCTGTTATCGAAAATAATTCCTGACACCTTGACTTGACCTATTTGCCATTCTAATGTAACAAATATTGTTAAAGTTTGCACCTGTAAAATTGTAACCTTTCAGTGAAATTGAATGAATAGGCAGCATCTGATCTTACTATTGCTCTTTTATTGCAAGTAAAAGAAAGTTTTATATATATATTTTGCTTATCTTCAGTTTAAGTATGTGATTCTTCATTTGTCAGATTTCGGATTCCAGGTTTTCCCACCTATTTCCCATGGTTTCTATGGTCTATCTTATACCGTCCATATGATTTCATATAGCCACTTATAAATCTATAGGATACCTATATTATCTCTTTGATTTCGATCGTCTATACGATACCCCTAAAATGTTTGTCTGCATTTATAAATAAATCCTAAGATACCACCTTTGCTCTATGGATCCATAAGATACTCCTACCCTCTATAGGATACTCCCTACATTCACTGATCTATGGTTATATCTCAGTCACCCTGTATCCTCTCTATGACCTATAAGATACTTTCTTAGGATACTCCTACATCCCCTCACTGGATCTATGGTTATTTCTATAGGTCAAAGGTCACCCCTGTATCCTTATGGAGCTATATCTTATAGGATACTACATCCTCTTTCTGGACCTATAACTTCTATAGATCCCCTATAACTTCTCTGTACCTATACCATCTACAGATAATCTATATCCTCTTGGATACATACCTTCTATAGGATACCCCTATATCCTCACTCTGATATATACTGTCTACAGGATACCTATATACTCTCTGGGCCTGTACCTTCTATAGGATACTCTACATAACTTCTCTCTTGACCTATACATATATCCTCTATAGGATACTCCTATAATCCTTCTCTGGACCTATAAATATACCCTCATAGGATACCCTTATATCCTCTCTCTGGACTTATACCTATAGCCTATACCCTCTTCACTAGTTCATTTTTGTGGGTATTCTTTTATGTTGTTGTGTCGTTGTCATATCTCCTAAAGAATACAAGAAAATCAAATATAGTAGTGCCCCGAATATTATGTTGATTGCAGCTCGGTATAAATCCTTTGCGAGGTATTATTGTTTTATAATTTATGGAAATGAAGAAACAATACTTCAATTTGATAAATAATTTTCTTACTATTTTCATAAAAAAAAAGTTCATTATGGTGCTATAATTTTTTATGTGAAAAAAATACATTTCAAAGTTTTAAAATTCTAGAAAGAAAAATGTTTTCCATTCTTTTAATTTTTATTTATTAAATTTAAATAGGCGTTTTATGAAATTAACTTGACAGAAAAGAAAAAAAAAACTTTTTGCTTAAAAAGTCGTTTTCCGATTTTAAAAATATATGCAGCTAGATTAAATGGATTTTTTTAAGGAGATCCAGAATCTCGAAAAATTTTTAAAACCATGACTTTTAAAATAGATGAAAACAATGATATATTTTTTACAAATTACAATTCAATTTTTACAGTTTTTATATAAATAACGGTTATAAATTAAATAGCACAGAAATATTTTAATATATTGTTTTGATAATTGTAAAATTATATATTCTTCAAATTGAAAAAATTTAAAAGATTTAAAAAATATAAAATACTTTCTTCAATATTCAGTGTAGAATAATTAAATAAAAATAAATTTATTACATTAAGAAAATCGCTTTATATTTTTATGTAAGGCATTTTGAAAAGTATTTTTATCTTTTGAAAATAGGTGATTATGTATTTTTTTTTTGTTTAACTAGAATTTTTTTTTCTTAATTTCGATTGAAAAAATTTATAAATATATTTAATTATGGTATATTAAGAATAAAACTATTTAAGATTTATTTTATTTATTAAAATAAAAAAAAAATTTGAGTTAATTATTTAGTTATTTTTATTATTAAGATACGCATAGCATTAAAAATGAAATCGCATTTTATATTTTTATGTAAGCATTTGAAAATTATTGTACATATTTCTTGTAATTAGTTGATTTTGTTATGATTTTCTCTTTTTTATTTATTTAACTGGGATTTTTTTAATTTGGTAACCAAAAATTTATAGAAATGCATTTAATTATGGAATATTAAGAATGAAACTATTTTTTTGTTTTATTAAAAAATAAAATAAAAATTTGATGCCAATTATTTAGATTTTTTTTTATTATAAGTATTTTTTTTATATTATGATCTTACTGAAAATAATACATCATATATTTCATTAGTTATGTGACTTTTAAATTAACTATAATTATCTTTGCTGTCATTATTTTTCCATATGTATTCAATAATAATGACTTCTATCCATTTTTTTTTTTTTTTTTGTTTTAAAAAATGCCACGAATAATTTTTAAATTCGCTTGTTGTTTTTCAAATAATGCTTATTGCATTACTTTTTCTTAACAGCAAAACATAAACATATTAATTATTTACTGAAAAAACGTGGAAAAATGTATAATGCGAAAAAAGGGAATTTTAATAAAAAAAAAAAAAAAAATACATAGCAAGTGGCGCTTTGTACTTTCCAAGTAAGCCTTAATTAAAGTTTGTATATCTTATTTTTTTCATAACTATTTTTTTCTTTCTTGATTATTTCGTTTCCTAATCATCATAAGGATGCGTGGAGTTTGCATTCTTAATTATATTCAACTAAACGGGCTATTTATATAGCTAATGTTTAAGGTGATTTGAACTGAATCCATTAATGTTTCACAAGTGCAATTATCTAAGGAAGCAGTTCGTTTTCCTTATTTTTAAATGAAATCTTTAGAGAAAAATGGTTCCTCTTTAATTGTGTACCTTGTTCTGGAAATATTATTACGCAAGTAAATAAGCGGCGCGGAAGTTTGTGAATGAAATTGAGTTACGGTTGGTTAATATTTTTGAAATAATTAATGAAAATAGTTGTCTGGAATATAAATAAACAGTTGAAACATAAATACCTAAAAGAAATAATAATAATAATAATAATAATAAATAAAATAAAAAAAATAAAAAATGAATAAATAAATGAATAAAAAATAAAATGAATAAAATGAATAAAATAAATAAATGAATAATAAACAAATAATTAAAAAAAAATGAATAAAAAACAAATAATAAAAAATAAAATAAATTAATAATAAAACAAAAAAAAATTAAAAAAAATGAATAAAAATAAACGAATAAAAAATAAATAAATAAAATTAATAAAAAATTAAAAAAATAATTAAAACGAATGAAAAATAAACAAATGGAATAAAAAATTAAAAAAATAAAAAATAAATGAAAATAAAAGTAAAATGAATAAAAATAAATGAAATAAATGAATACAAAATTAAAAAAATAAAAAAAAATAAATAAATGAATAATATATAAATAAATAAAACTAAATACTTCGAAAAGAATAGTTAAAATATATGCACTGCTATACTATAACTATAATTTTGTATTGGTCACACGTGAAAGTGTGATAAACCCTTCAATTCAAATTATAAGGGAATTGTTTTTGTACCGAATTGTTTTAATTAAAAGTATTTCTTTCTCTTTCCTGGAGAAGATTTGTATCTCGCTTGAAAATATTTGATTTTAAATCTATATGCAATAAGCTATTTGCTTTCCAAAATATTGATACCTCGAAACGATACATTACGATATTGATTATTGATTATGAATTGAGTATTGAATTTGGCAATCATTTCAAGAAGTTAGAGCTTCACAAAATTCCGCTAACACTTATCTGACACGCTCGCAGTTTAATTTAATCTTCTGCGATTTCTGTATCAGTAGATAGATTATTGATTGCCTATCAATTTTCTCTAGGAGATATTATTATAATGTCCTAGTTCCTCATGGAAGGGATGAAATCTCAAAATGTAATTAAAAAATATAATGTAGGAAAAATCGTTCATTTTAATTGATATAAATCTATCATAGATAATATCATATTTTAATAGCAATTATGAGCAACAATGAAAATATTAATCTGCTCAAATGCATATACATTTTACATTTAATAACTTTATAATATTCATATTTATTTAAATTATAGAATTTATTTATTTAAAATCCGCTTTGTCATATATATTATATGCACAACGTTATAATGTATCTAAGTGAAACTCAAGATATCTGGTACAATTAGAATGATATATCTTTGTAAATTATAATTTGTTTAAAAAATGAGATCATATGTAACAGAGTGAGTAAAATTAACTTACCGTAGTAGATTAATTGCTATGGAATATGCTTTACAAATTAATTACATATGATTGTTCGTGTAATGCATATAATATAGTTCATTTTACACAGAGAATTCATAGTTCAGATAAAATTTCCAATGAAGTTTGTTTGCATTACAGATAAAATTCGTTTCTTTTATAACAAAAGAAATCAATTACATGGTACAGTGCTACATAATCATTGCCATAATCATTCATATAATTACATAATCATTCATATGCGGTTATTGCACTGAAGGCTTTTTCTAGCGCTTATTGGTTTCAACGGTACTTCTTTTTGCCACCATTCCTTCTATACCCCTCTCTTACACTCTCCTCGTCATTGTGACGTACTATCCGCGCCATCTGGTGGTTCCCTGTAATTTGCATGTATTCTTCTTTAGATGTGTATGTGTAGCCTTGCGGTAATTCTACGGCCACTATTTTAAGTTTAATTTCTGTGTGATTCTTCACAATTGTCACAATCTTGAAGAAAAGAACTATGCAAATTTGGGGAACCACCAGATGGCATGAGATAGTACATTCACCGGGTGAAAATTTTTTATTTTTTTTTAGAGTTCAATTTCTGTGTGGTGATTCTGAATTATCACTTAATTTATGGTTATGAGTGTACGCAAAAGTAAAAGCAATACGTAAC
>BPLR01017001.1:0-35053 GCA_021605095.1 Caerostris extrusa
TGTAATAGAGGCAAGATCTCATTTGAGATAGAGTAAACATCCATCCTTTTGTCGAGTTCACTGTGAGAATCATTTTATCTTTATCTTTTAGTTGTCAGTGGCTTATGTTCGTTCTTCAAGCAAAGAGTAAAAAGAAATCTTTTCTTCGATTAAAGCTCGAAAGCTTTAAATTTGTCAGCTATAGTAATTATGAACTGAAATAGGAATTATGCACGACACGAGAGAGGATAAACGAGCAAATAACACCAGTGAAGATAAAACTATTCAACAACAGATATATTAATACGAATGATAAAATAAGAGCCCAACGTTAGAGATAAAAGCGAAGGTAGATAAAAGTTTTAACTCTGAATGCATTGATGTTCGTCAAACTGTTGTCTGCTCTTATCATTAGTTTCGTTTTCTTCTTTTTTTATTTTATAAGAAATTTAAACAAAATACCAAAAGAATAAAAACTCTTTAAACTGTTTATTGTGAATTGAATTCTTATAGATTATGCAGATGCAACTTAAAAATCTTTTTCTAACAGATTCCAAATCATGATGATATATGTTTGTAACAGCATAAGAACGTCACATCTTCACACAATAGCAAATAAATGAAGTAACAGAATATATATTTTGTTGATGATCGTAGTTGAGTCAGTAGGTTATCTAAAGAGGATGAAAAGCAACTTTCAGGACAGGATTTCTTTTGATGTTGTTGCTGCGCACAGTGTGTTTATAATCACGATCACACGGAAGTGTGTTTATATATAACGTCGATTAAATGTTTGCTGTTAAATAATTCTTAATTAATTTCAATTAAATCACGCATCAATGATATTTGCAGCTTCAAAAATAAAATGCCAAAAAATTAAGCCATAAATTAAAAAGATAAAGCCAAAATTAAGTCAAAATTAAGCCAATTATTACCACCTGTCAATAACAGGGATTGGCCCACTCATGGCGCGCAACACAGCTTCAGCCTATGGCATGGATTATATACCACTTAATACCAGTTAAATATATGTGGCAATTTTGGTAATTAGTAATACATATATGTATGTTTGTGTTTTTCCATAACTCCGAAAGTAATCCCCCTGCGATAAATATGAAAATTCTCAGGATATAGAAAATTATTTTGTACTTAAAGGTCAAAGAGTATTGTAACGAAAAAAGAATGGAACAATTTACAGTGTAGAATCAAACAAAAATATCTTTTTAATACGATTTTATTGCTTCACCCGTATGTTTGTTTGTAACCTTTGGGCTCGATTTTTGTCCTACTTAAGCGAGATCAGATTTTTAATTAAAATGTTGTAGACTTATCAAAGACACTAAAAATAGTTTGATAAGTTTATTATCTCATCATGATTAGATCGCCAGGGTGAGTGATTTTATTCAACTTATGAAGAGCAATTTCCTAGCCTTACGTGAATGAAAATACCTGAGACATTCAAACCTACGTGGCCTGACTGCGGCATCAGGATAAATTCGCCTGTTCGAATTCTGGCTGACTCGACCTATTCGCGTTTAGCCTTTGTTTTACTCACAATTCACATTATTGTAAGAACTATAGTTCCAGTCCTCCGTACCGGAACTCATTTAAATGTTATAGTTTAAAAAAAACTAAAAACACGCTTTTAGAGTGAATCAAACTAAAAGAAGTAAAAATAATTGTTAACACATGAATAAAATGACTGACGAGAAAAATGAATGTCACTGTTCTAAAAGCGTGGAGTGCTTTGTATGACATTTTTAAACTAACTCTGCATTTCGGAATGAAACTAGTGAAAATTATAACGATTGATATCGAGCACCCCACGCTTTTGAACAGTGACATTCATTTTCTCGTCAGTCATTTTATTCTTATGTTTGCCAATTATTTTTTTACTTTTAGTTAGATTAACTCTAAAAGCGTGTTTTTCAGTGTTTAAGCTATAATTTTTCATAAAGAGTAGCGGTGATGCTACAAATGTGGTTTGCCTACCTAAAAGGGTAGATAGCAAACAAATGTGCACTTCGTAAGTGATACATGACCTACCATAGTTGGTTAGATTTGCACTAAAAAAGGGTTTTGAATAATTCAGAGATAAGTTATTGGATATTTTTTGTATTTTTGCTCTCAATGACTCGATGAGATATCGATAATGTGTATCGATACTCGATGCTATTCTAAAACATAGTACAGCCATACGCATGCGTATTGAATATGCGCCTGCGTACATGCAAGTTCCGTACATTCTTTTAGTGAGGAGTTTTGACGTGCAAATCTACAAATATTCCCTTTTTGCATCGTTTCGAAAAAAATATTCACTATAGACATTTTAATGTTCATGTTTGTCAATGTTTTACTACTTAATTTAACGACACCATCACAAAATATTTCCGTGAAACATTATGTAAAATAAAAATAAAATGTTAAATGGTAATATGTAAAATACAAAATAAATGTAAATATAATATGCATAATAAAAGCATTGTAAATATTTAAAAAAATTACTTAAGTAGTCGTTTTTTTTAAGTCACGAGAAATAAATTAGTAAACATCATGATAATAATAATGAACTGCCATACTAACTGCCGTATGGAGCGGGGCAAAGCGAATATGAAAAACCACGCGTTTAAAATACAATCGATAAAAGCGAAACGTCTGATAATTTTTAAAAAATAGAGATTATTCGATTAAAATTCAAGGGAGACAAAGGTGATAACGCCATTTCCAAAAGCCAAGTATCAAAATTGCTGTATGCGTAATCGCCATCTGGTGTGGAGAAAAATGTGACAAAAAATAGGGTTTTTTATTTAATTAAAAACAAGTAATATTAATGAAAGTCAATTCCTACTTAGGTCAACAAAGAAAAATTTTGTTTTAGTTATTTTTTCATTAAATAATTACAATTAATATTAATATGTATATACATATGACAGAATCACACTATTAAGTGACAAAGTAAAAATTTCTTTAATTTAATTAAATCCACCATTCTAACCACTGAGCCACAACTGCTAACACGCTCGCGAAAATCATTTGGATAAAACGCCTACTTAAAGCAAAAAATTTATTAAAGTTATTGATTTCCGCAAGAATTGAACTCGCATTCTTCACCTTCACGTGAAGATTCTGAAATCCTCGCAATTTACCGATTGAGCTACTGCCTGTTGTTTTCTGCTTTTCATTGCAAACTGCTAAAAACTCTATTTAAAGTATTAAAAGTTAATTAAAATTAATTACTGAATTAATATTTGAAAAACTAAATTAACATCAAGTGTCATTCACTACAAGTTAAAAAAACTGCATTTGAACTTGAGTGGATGAATAAAAAAGTATTTTATGAATGATTGAAAATTTGAACAAGACGTTTATAGGGAGAGTGTGAACTAATAGAAGGAATTGAAAAATAAAGAATTTTGTCGTAGTTTTTGGCAGCGCTTCCAATTAAAAATTAAAAAATTCAAGGGATAAAAACATTGACCTTTAATTGCTAGTTTTTAACTTTTAGAAAACGCAGACAGACAAATCTTTTTTACATTTAAAGAGATTGATCAAACTGATTGATTAACTGAAACTGCTAACTAAATTATTGCCTTATTTAAAGCCTACACCAGGACCGAAACAGGACCACAAATTATTCCTGTATTACTGCAGTTCTGTTATGTATGCCTTTTTAAGCAAATTCCGGCGTATTTTTATGATTGAAATATAAAAGAGAAAATCTTTCTACAAATAAGATAATTGAGAATGGGTTATCAGTTCCATGATAATTGATTGGATTACTGATTTTTCATAATAAGTCATCACAACTGATTTTATTTTTAATGAAATTAAGTTGCTTATATTTTAATAGCTTATATTATATTAATAGCTTATATTTATTAAGTTGCTTATATTTTATCTTTTTCCCTCTTACATTACGTTGAATTAAGTGTCTTTAAGATTGAAATGAAATTTTATTTTAACGCTGATGATGATAATGCTGCTATAACGATGTTAAACAAACAATGATGTAAATAAACAAAAATCTTTACGTTAAGCTGATTTTCTTATTTGTTATTTTCTTAGTTTTTAAGAAAACATTTACGTAATTTGCTTTGACTAAATTTTTTTCCTTCTCATCTTGCAAGGTACACAAAATATGTGGGATTTTTTATTTTTTTATTTTTCTGACATAATGTATTTGTTCGTATATTATTTGCCTTCTAATAATCATTCGCATAAAAAAGTGAAAAACTATTACAGGATATGTAATTGTTCAATTTAAGTGATTAAAAACTCTTTATTTAATCACCTCTCTATAAGACGAAAAACGAACTTTAAGTGGAACCACTACGAAAAACATGGAAGAATCCCAGAAGTCAGCCTGACTATCGATGCTAGATGTTTTTACACGTATTCTCACAATCGCCATCGAGTCTCCTTCTTTCTGAAAGCAGTGACTGCAACAATACCCCTCTAGTGTAGGGATAGACAAACTTTTTTCACTCTGCGGGCCAAACATCGGGGGAAAAAAGTTTAGCGGGCCAAGATAAATTTTTTCTAAAATTTTAAGAACAGTATACAAGTATTACAATTTAAATATGTTAATGAGATGCATGAAATTGCGATTTTTTAAAAGTTCTTTATATTGAGGTTCGAAGTGAGATTTTCTGATTCTAAGGAACGAAGCTGAATGCTCATCTGTCTGTCTACTTCTGAAATAATTCTTTCTAAGGTTCATAGTTGAAAATACTTGTTCACATATATAAGACGAAGCAAACATAGCACTGATTTTCTGGGTGTGAGATATTAAATTGGGGAAACTTACTTTCGATAATGATTTGTAAAACTCTAACTTTACTCGAAAATCTACAGCTATAACTAACGAAAAGAACTTCCGCTTTTAACACTTCATTGATTGAAAAGCTGTCTGTGCTTGCTATTTCCGTCGATTTATGTTTCGTAGAACAAAAGTACAGAAAGTAAAAAGATCATCAGTCCTTTGTAAAAAGGAAGAAAAAACATTAATATTTAATCAAAAGTAGAAAAGGAGATGGATATATAATATATAAATATATATTTCTTTTAATTTGCCTTGGACCGGCAAATTGGAAATTCTGTCCGCAGGCCGGAACCTTCCGGCGAGCCGGAGTTTGTCCATCCCTACTCTAGCGGATTAGACCCTCGGCTAATTTAAGAAGTTGCCACTGGGATAAGAGACTGGAGCGTTCAACATCATGATGCCACAATCACACCACTGACGAATGTGGGGGAAATAGAAATTATTTCAGGGATTTATTTTAACGAGTAACTTTCATTCATTTGTGTATCGTACGAGAGAAAACCCCCCAGAAAACTTCCTGCTAGCAATTGATTGGTCAATGGCAGAGTTTGCATATGTTGTCATAATCTCCATTATCTTTAAATATACACTGAAGTGACAAAAGTCATGGGATACCTCTTAATATCGTGTCGGCCCTCCTTTCGCCCGGCGAAGTGCAGCAACTCGACGTGGCATGGACTCAACAAGTCGTTGGAAGTCTTCTGCAGGAATATTGAGCCATGCTGTCTCGATAGACGTCCATAATTGTGAAAGCGTTGATGGTGCAGGATTTTGGGCACGAACAGACCTCTCGATGATGTCCCATAAATTCTCGATGGGATTCATGTCGGGCGATCTAGGTGGCCAGATCATTCGTTGGAATTGTCCAGAATGTTCTTCAAACCAATCGCGAACAGTTGTGGCCCGGTGACATGGCGCATTGTCATCCATAAAAATCCCATCGTTGTTTGGGTACATGAAGTCCATGAATGGCTGCAAGTGATCTCTAAGTAGCTGAACAGAAGCATTTCCAGTCAATGTTCGGTCCAGTCGCACTAGAGGACCAAGTCCATGCCATGAAAAAAACAGCCCACACCATTACGGAGCCACCACCAGCTTGAACAGTGCCTTGCTGACAGTTTGGGTCCATGGCTTCGTGGGGTCTGCGCCACATTCGAACTCTACCATCAGCTCTTACCAACTGAAATCGTGACTCATCGGACCAGGCCACGGTTTTCCATTCATCTAGGGACCAACCGATATGCTCACGTGCCCACGAGAGTCGCTGCAAGCGATGTCGTTCTGTCAGTAAAGGCACTCGAGTCGGTCTTCTGCTGGAATAGCCCAAGAAAGCCAAATTTCTCCGCACAGTTCTAACAGACAAGTCCCTTGTACGTCCCACATTGATTTCTGCGGTTATTTGACGCAGTGTTGCTTGTCTGTTAGAATTTACGACTCTTTGCAGACGTCGCCGGTCTCGGTCGTTAAGTGCAGGCGGTCGACCACTGCGCTGTCCATGGTGGGATGTTATGCCTGAAATTTCATACTCTCGGCACACTCTTGACACAGTGGATCTGGGAATGTTGAATTCCCTAACGATTTCGAAATGGCATGACCCATGCGTCTAGCTCCAACTAACATTTCGCGTTCAAAGTCTGTTAATTCCCGTGGTGTGGTCATCATCACGTCAAAACCTCTTCACATGAATAACTTGAACAGAAATGAAAGCTCTGCGAAATCACTGCGCATTTATACCTGTTCTACGCGATTCTACTGCCATCTGAAAATTTGCATATTGCTATCCCATGACTTTTGTCACTTCAGTGTATATACACAACGCAACAGGGGATTAGAACCCGTGGCTTTCTGAAGACCAGCTTTGCTTGCTGTTGCTTCTTTTCCCACTTGGTAGACAGCAACATTTAGACCAGGAGTCGCCAACCCACGATCCGCGGGCCGTAAACGTTCCACGAAAGTTTTTCCGTCCGTGAGATGGATCACACTTTTACAAAATATATTTATTTTTAGAATGGCCAAAGGAGTAAAAACAAACGTATTAAAAAATTCATTATTTTTGCATTCCTCTATTCAAAAATGATGAGAAAAAATTAACATTCATTTTATAATAGAATTCTTGCGAATTAAGGGCAGATATTGCCTGTTTTATGGATGAGTTTACAGTTATGGGTTTACAGAATATAATTTAATTATTCTGCGATCTCATAATGCGCTCGCATCTTGGAACATCTAATATAACAGGTTCTATGTTTTACTTTAAGCGACCTCAGTGACGCGGTGACCATGCCTAGATACGCACGGTTGATTGTTGATAGCAGAGCAAACCAGACTCTTAGTTCAAGTTGTTAGCGCTTTTGGTTCAACTTAGACAGGTTTAACAAGCTCAAAAATAACAGACGCAACACATGTGGAAGAAACACATGTCGAACTCGTAAAATAAATATTTTTTTAATGATTTCATTTTTTTATTTCATTTATATTTATATATTTTTTATATTTCATTTTGAGTGTTATACATTTCTTTACAATGTGCGTTTAGTATAGATATTTTTATATTATCTATGTTTTTCATGTAAGAATAATAGTAAATACAATAATAAGATTATGTTTCAATTTATCACTCCCAAAAAATGTCAATGGTCTAAATCTAATATGGCGAAATATGATTTACATGCCTGAGTTGGGATGCATTTCCAAATTGTCCTTCAAGATCATTTGGGTTGGTCACCCCTGATCTAGACAAAGTCAGAACCCATGTCATCCATGGAAGAGAGAAGGTGGCCTTCTGTTATGTGATGGAGTACCCGTAGGTGAAGCCATTTTACTGCCTACGGTACTCAGTCCTACGCCCAAAGCTCTACAGTCATTTTAGACCGGGGACCTACGGTTTTAAAGTGGATCCCGAGCCGCTACAAACATCCATAAAATCCATCGACACTAAGCCGTTGAGGCCGCAGAATGGCGTGTTATTATTCGCGCAGCAATCAGAACATACATATTATTAGGACATTTTTATTACGAGGAACGAAGTTCTTTATTCGTTGGCAATAATTTGGCACGGAACTATAAAGTGAAAGTGGATGCAGTTGGAAGGATTCTGGGAAGTGCATCCGCATTTCGTTCCGGATAACCTGCAAAGGTAAGCTCGTGTTTCATCGCCTGATTTAGAAACGGAACAGCTTTTCCGATACATTTTTAACATTAAAAGAATATCTTTCGATCTCCAAATAATGAAACAAACATTGTTGTGCTTTGTGAATTATTTTTTAACCAATTGATGTATGCAGATCTATTGTAAGGAAGGTAAATAACCATTTTTAAAATGGGCGAACCTTTTACCAGGAAAAAGTGCTAATCAGGTACTATACTATGTTGTCAGTGGTACAATGCACAATTTTTGAAAGAAGGAAGTTCAATATTTGTTGTAAATTTCATTTATTCTTTCTTTTCAAAATAGGTGATTTTAAATTTTAACTATTAAAAATTAAAAATAATTTATTTAGTTACTAATATTTCTCCGAAATTACCTTAGACCTCTTTTACGCTGTTCTGTTTTCAATTCCATACGGTTTTTTATATAAACAAATATACTGAACAAAAGAAAAAAAATTGCGGTTTTTTTTTTTTCTTTGTATTACAAATTTAAATTTGTAGATTATTAATGTAACAACATAGTGAAGCGTAAATTGCCGAATAAAAGTAGTTGTTTTTGTCTTTATAGTTTTTTTTTTTTGTTTTTAAGGGCCTGATGGCCGAGTGACTAACGTTCCGGCGTTGGGTGACAAAGATGAAATGTTCGAGTCTGGTGGTGCCAGGGATGCTTGCAGTCGTTCGGAATCCGTTTTAAGCCGGATTCCGGTCTAATATGACTGTTGGCCGTATGTCTGACACCCTTACCCCGTAATTATAAAAAACATCAACTGCCCTAGACATCTACCAGCGAGCGGACGTTCTTGGTCCACCATGGGGCTGTTGCGCCACTATGATGAAACTGGTATTTTTAATCAAATTAATTAAACTTATAAAGTGTTAATACCCAGCATTAATCAAAGAATCCCAAATGCCTGCTATTACCTTTTTAACTAGGGATATTAAAAACTATATTCCTCGGAACCCTTGGGTTGCGCAGTAATTTTCCAGAGTTCCACAAAGTGTTTATACAACTTAGTATCATTATACGACTACTACTACTACTAGTAGTACACCACTAGATTACTGTTCGTAGAGGGTGAGTTGCCCGTTTACAATTTGAACATGATATGGGTGAGACGACTGAATTGGGCTCTGTGACGCTTACGGTCATGTGAGTACGGTTTAAGTGGTTTCCGAACCACTATAAGCATCCATGGCACCATCGGGACTCGAACAGAAACATGTGGCACCAAGCATGGGTTTTATATAAGTCTAATAATTGAAATGAAATTGATTGGGAAGAAATCTAATTAGAATTATTGTTCTTTTTCATGAGCAGCGTTGAGGACCAACCTCACTTATGGAATCCCATGTCACCAGTTAGGAGACGTGAGAATTTCCGTTTTGCGCTTCAAAAATTGTTAAATAGGAACAAAGTCATTTTTATTTTAAAGTAAAATGATTTTTAGGTTGTTGTTTACAAAAATTTAGTTAACACAAGTATGTATCATTAAAAATATGTATGACTAAACACACAAATGCCCTTTATCATAACATGTCAGGAAAATATATTTTTCAACTAATATCGGAACCAAAATGCAGGATTAGACTGCACTCTGACAGGAGACTGATGGCCGGTGGCTAGCCTCCGGTTCCCACAAGTGTCTAATTCGGAGTCCCGGCGGCATGGATGTTTTAGTGGTTCGGAGTCCCCCTTTAAACATAAGTCAGGTCTAATAGGATCGTGGAAGTAGTGTCATGTAATGAGGAGTAGTGCTATTAGCGGCCGTAGTTTTCCAGTGAAATAGTGGTCGTAGTGAAAATTTCTTTCACAGAACTGTCTGTTTTTCAGATGGATTTGTTTAATGTATCAAATGTTTTAATTAAAATGATGGATTCAATTAACGTATATCCACTAATTGAGGGATATCCGTTTTCTTATGCTTTCTTAGTCACTTTTACGTTTAATTGTATACTAAAGCCAATTTATAATAATAATAAATAAGCGATTTCTTTGTGCCACCTCATTTATTACGTACTAATCCAAGTAGCTACTTTTTGTAAAAAAAAATTCATAATTGCCAATATTTTTGCATATAAAATATGTCCCTGCACTATTTTCTAATTTTTAACATTGGGAAATATAACAGTGCCCCCTTTGACAATGTACGTGAAAAAGTTATGTTCCTCTATTTTAATAATATTATTCTTTTTTAATTCACTGTATGATATTCATGTAATATTTTGACAATTTAGATTCTGTGTCACTAATCCCTGTAACTAGATTTTCTTGAATTAATCAAAATATCCTTTTATAGGTGATAAGTAGGTTTTATTTCATATTTTAATTCTGGTTATTTCTGGTTTACCATAAATTCTTATTCGATTGATAAACATTTCGTTAATGGAAATGTGATACAGTAACGGGGTTACAGTACTGAAGTTCTGTCTCCCTATTTTTAATAATAATAGTCAGAATTTCATGTAATATTTTTAGCAATGGTAACCTATTTACTTATACATTATTTTGTGCTACTAAATGATACCAATATCCATTTGTCCAGGTTTAGAGGTCTCATGCAAACATATATGATGGCGTTTTACTTTTTCTTCCCAAATCAAACTATTTGGTACACTAATTAACAATGCTGCTCTCTTTTCAAAATAATATTTACTGATTAATAATCAAAATAATTTTCTTCCAGCTAAAAATGTCCATTTCTACCTCTAATGATTCACATACATCTTAGCGTTGCAATAGAATAATATGAGTAACATAACTGTTTGTGATATTCTATTATTGTCAGATTTTCATTTACAGTTCGCAATTTCCCCCCTGCGACGCTCTCCCTTCCTCGTGTGCTCATGTGACGCCACTAAACAATGTCTTCGGGGGAAAATGTTTCTTCCTGCAGAAGTCGGATTTTCTTTTTTTTTTCGTCCTCGACTCAGATGATTTTAATGTTTTCCTAAAGTCACTTCCCTCAGTCCACGTTAAAAACATTCATGTGAGGCTGCAAAGAATTTCGAATGTCCAAGAATTATAACAAAGTTTGGAATTATTTTTTTAAACGGAAGATCTGATCCGATAATCAATTATCTCTGCCAGTGGTTATAGAAGTACAGAATTTCCACCATTTTCTAGTAAGAGTTCATTGCAATTTTGTCGTCCTTTATAAAAGTAGTGTTGCTGTAAATATTTTTGAATAAACGCACGGTACTCATTTAGCAGAAGTATTTTGAAGAGGAGGATTCAGGAATTGTGCCACTGAAACGAGTGGAGTGTTTCGTTTGTACATTGTGATTGTTCTATAACAATTACTTTTTAAAATAAGTTAAAAACGATAAAGATATTGATGTAGTAATTTTTTGAAGTTTATTTCTTAGTTTATAATCGGTTATATTTAAAGAGATTCTGGCGAATTACCGTATATCTTTTTTATAATAAGGATATTTAATTAATTCCACTTTTTAATTCAAGATATATTTTATTCCGAAAGCGTAAGCTAATATTTCATGAAAAATAATTTTAAAAATTTTTTTTTACGACTTGAACATATTCTCAGTATACTATCAGAACATATATATAGTATATGAAAATATATATCAAATCAGTATACAACTTGATACTATTCCGAAAATTATAATAAATAATAATTTTTGTAGAGAATAATTCTTTGTGCAACTGAAAATCGGCATAAGAAAATCCAGAAACATGTTGAAATTCCAATAGAATCAAAAGAGTTTCTTCTACCTCAGTATGCAGTTTTTGCAAGGACGTCTGATTGTATCAGTATCCGCAATGATAATCACCGTGTGTGTTTGTCGGTAATGTCCGACAATTTACTATCAGAGAGGTGTGAAAACGTCTTCCTGAATGCGAATGCCACCATGTAAACTTGATGGTCGCCAAAGTGATTTGCCAGAATGTGAGTGACTTCGAAGCCTTTGACCACATCTTGTCGAATGTCTCTGTGTTCCAGGTGAACACAAGTTTCTATATCACTTTGTCTGGCAACACTGTTCTGCCCAAAGAGTTCCTCAGTGACTCTCAGTTACTGAGCTCACTGTAGACGATTTCCAGACCCAGAGGGTGGAAGAAGGTGCTCGATGGGATGCTCGGGTTCGGATCCTTTAGTGTAAGAAGAAGTTCTATTAAGGTGAGTTGATTGCATTCCATATTTATAATTGAATGAAGTGTAACAGAAATAACAAATTACAATTCTGTCCCGTGACTGTTTTTATTGCTTTGTCACATAATTTAGCACACACAACACTGTTCTGTCACATCACATTTTTTACATTACTGAGATACAATGAATATTATTTTAGATATCACACGCTTTTACACATTTCTGTTTATTTAAGTGAATTTACATTTAATGCGTGATTTAGGAAAGGAGATTTTGTTGACTTTTGAAGAAAAGATTTCATCAATTTTTATTATTTACAATTCAAAAAACAACAATAAAAACACATAAGATGTTTTATTTGTTTGCTATTCCAAACTGTTTTCTTTAAAAAAAAAAAAAAAAAAAAAAACTATTCGTTTTCCTTTAACTTGGAATGTAACATATATCTAAAACTACTGTTATTGAACTATAATGAAGCCCTTAATTGCAGTTTGTAATCTATTTTAGTAATAATCCAGAGACTAATAAGATGTTTTCCACCGAAAGTCCAAAGATCCTGTGAGAGTCGTAGAGCTTGGAAGAGAAACAGCAATAGTGTCCTGTAGTCAGTAATTTATAGTACGAGAAGCCATATGTATATAATTATATATAGAAATTATAGATAGTTTCTTAATGGTATATTTTAAGATATTGGGGTCTCATGGCAAAGTGGCTGGCTCTCGGTACCACAGGTTTCCTCTGTTAGAATCCGGCTGTGCCATGGATGTGTGTAGTGGTTTGAATCCACCTCAAAAAGTAAGTCCTCGGTCGAATAGGAATGCAGAGCTTTGTGTGGGTAGTGTGACTCGTCTCCGTAGCCTATCTTCAAAGCTACACGTGCGCCCTGGTTAATGCACTATGAGTAACAGCGGTTCAGTCTTGTTTAAGGCATAAAGAATAACTGTCTCTGTATTGCCAGTGCATTAGAAAAAAATTTTATGAAATTCTGTTGATTGAAAACTTTGAGTATCAGTTAACAATATTTTATATTTTCACTGAATTAAATAATAATACAAGAGAATTTCTTCAAAAAGTAGAAAAAGTAAATCAAAATTGCAGAATTATAAATCTCAACTATTCAATTATTCACCTTGTTAAAAAGAAATAAATAAAAGAAAATCTTTATCATGCTTCTACTTGTATATACTACTGTGTCCAAAAAAGTAAGACCCATTTTCAATTTAAAATTTCCGGAGCTTATGGAATTTCTATTTTTTTTTTTTTAGGTTACTGAAAAACTGTACTTGACATATGTGTGATATTTGACGTTACTCAATAATATTCATTAGTGCTTGAGTTACGCTTGGTTTTGTGAGACGCTACAAAATTGATTCTGGCGATTTTTGAAATGTCTGAATTAGTTGAGCAAAGAACTTGCATTAAATGTTGTTTGAGCATTCATGTGTTCGGTGAGCATTCATGTATCGGAAAGAAATGTTTAGAAGTGGTATAAACAGTTCAAAGAAAAAGCAAAGAACGCGTTGAAGACGAAGAGCCCGCTGGTCGACCCTCCACCAACCGACGAAGCTCACGTCCAAAAAATTATAGATTTGGTGCATGCAAACCTTCGATTTAGAATTAGAGACCTTGCTGATGATGTTGGAATTTCAAAATTCCATTTTTAAAAGATGTTTTCGGCCTCAAACGCGTCAATTCTTGATAGGTACCGAAAGACTGAATGCTCCAACTCACACTGCATTGATTCTTCGTGACATTTTCATCAAAAGTTAAACCCATATCGTTCCACAACCACCATATTCACACAGGGCGACTTCTGGCTATTTCCGTTAACTCAAAAGACCACTCCGGTAACACCGTTTTGAGTCGACTGAAGAGATTCAACGTGAATCGCAGCACACTTTGAAGCCCAACCCTGACGAAGACTTTTAGCATGCATTGAGAATAGGAAGAAAAGTTGGCATAAGTGCATTGCGTCCGAGGGGATTACTTTGAAGGCGATCAAATAAATTTGGAAGAATAAATAAAGAGTTTTGAAAAAAATAATTAGTCTTACTTTTTGGGCACAGTAGTAAGTTAAGCACAGAGACGCATTTATTCTTTTGTAATGTAATTGTTACTGAAGTTGTTAACCTCCGATTGAATTAGTGGGCAAGCCATTAATTATTCTGAGAACTACGTTAAAATTAATCGTGAGCAAATTAAAAAAAAAAATTGTTATTGTTGTTTACAAATGATGGGCATTTTTCCCTGAAGAGAATACGAATCTAGAGAAAGGTAATTCTGTAATCCGTCCTTTTTTGTACCAGACTTGGCGATGCATGCAACGCCGCTTATTTATTAAAAATTAATTTAAGCATTTAAAAATTAGGCAATTTTCTCCAAACTTAAATGTGGCATTAAGTGGAATTAAATGGCAGGGTAAAAGAGATGGCGCGAATATTCTTCATCTTATAGAAATTGGGGATGAAAATCTTTTCTGAAACTTGACGATGGCAGTTCTTCAAAGGACAACAACAAAACATTTTCAAAAAAATAACCACCTGAAATAAATAGGAAATAATGTGCAATGTCTAACTACGCATTTGATCATATGTCTTAGAAAATTTGATCCAATGAACAAGTCGTTATAAATAAAACAAAATTGTCATTAAAAAAAAGCAAGTCCTTGAGTAACAGGCCTTGTTGAATTATTTATTGCCACTTTATAAATCACCAACTTGATACCCAAACTGCAATTTGATCGTTACTTATGTGTTGATAATTCCCAATAAATTCTTAAATAAATATCCTCTGATACAGTGAACAACAGTCAAACGAATATCCAAGCAAATATCTTTTTCTTGTATAGTTACAGGAAAATATGCGAATAAGTTATATTTCGAACTAAGTACAAGTTGTGTAAAATGCGCAATTTGCATTTAAAATGTCCTTTTGCAGGAGATTCCCGACTTCCGAGCCATCCGCAGCTCCCTGTGGTACCTGAGGCTGGACAACAGCCGCCTCACCCAGCTGAGAGGCGACAACCTCAAGAACCTGACTAGTCTGTATAAACTCTCTTTCTTCAACAATTCCATCTCCCACGTGGCGGAAGACGTCTTCCAGGTGAGGACACCATTACCACCCCTAAATCTTCTTTCTTATTTTGTTTGCTAGTTTCAAAGCTTCCCTCCGCCCTTACACGTTTCATGTACTTTTTGTTCTGTACCAACTGTACAAACAGATCTTTCACCTCCTCTTTGTCGGCTGCTTAAGTTAATCTTCCTTCTTCCTTGTGTGCTGCACAGATTCTTTTTACCCTCCGTGTTGATTGAGAAACCGGCCATGAAAATCTTGCAGCACAATAAAGTCATAGTTAAAGATTACATAACTAGAAATTTCTTGTACTCCAAACGTAGCAGAATTTGACTTAAAATGAATTATTTTATAACCATGCATGCTTACTTATTTAATACATTAATACACACGCACACACACACACACACACATATATATATATATATATGCATAGGGGTGTAAAAATATACATAATTTTGTTAATGTTTAGGTTCAATTAAGTTTGGCAGGAAAATCATTATAAATTTTAATGCAAATTGTACTGAAATTGAGAATAATATATTTTTTTTTTTTTGCTTTTCATTAATCCACACCCTTTTTCCAGGCTACATATTAATAAAGGACATGTAAATGGGAATTATATTATAGGACTATAGGATTATTATGAGTATTTATAGATAGTACTATTAATGCTTTACTGAATTATTACAAAATTGAAAAATTAAAAAAATGCTAAAACAAGATATAAACACTTTACATTTTTGTAAAACTATCGTTCAATGCCAATAAATATATTCAACAAAAAAATTCCTTTATACAAAATAAAAATATTTTGTAACTTCATTAAAAAAATGGAACGTATTTTAAAAATTAATAATCCGTGGCTGCAGAGAAAAAGTAGCGTGCTGCCCAAATTGAAGTTTCTGTAACGGCGACACCAAAAATATATCCTATTCTGCTATTTGCAACTCAGTCTAGTGACATTGGATAGGCAAAAGATATGAATTTCAAATATTGTTCTCAATTAGTGTTCTATTGAGTCTTATATTTTAATACGTGCTTTGTTGACTTTAATTCTGAACCCCTTTATGTAAAACATCGAGCGTATTCGTTAATTGTCTCAATAACGATTTTCTGTGTATTTTTTTACTACACAGGGCACAGAGAATGTTGAACATTTTGACATGTCCCACAACCTACTGACCTTCCTACCTCCCAGTCTGTTCCGGTCCTGGAAACTGAAGGAGGTGCATCTCTCCTACAACCAGCTGCTGCACGTGGACCACCTCTTTTTTTGGAACAAACCCCTGGTCAGTTTTATTGTATAAGTCTTCTTTTTTTAATGCGAATGAAAATGGATTTACTTTTGTTATTGAAATTATCGAAGGCATCCGTTACTTTTCTTATAAATCTTCATCTGGTTTCTTGTAAAAATATCTATAACATGGGTTCGTATGGGAGACTAGTTCAGGTAGCGAACGGCGTGTTTCTGTGCCCAGCTGAATGTTAATAAGTCCAGAACTGTGCGCAATTAAGAAATTCAGATGCTTGACCGTGCAGAGGAATGTAGAAAGAGTTTAGTGCAGAGGGGACGAATCCACGTGCCATGCAGCATGGAGGGAGAGAGAGAAAGTTGGCAAGGGTTGCTTTAGCGCTGGCCAGTTTCGGCTCTTCTATGTCGGGAATCAGACGTAGTACATGGGCAATCAAAAACCCATTTGAAAGGTTTCTGCAAGATCGTCACTTACGAAAAGCCCATAATTGAAATCAAGGAACTTCTAAAGAAGCAGGAGAACTGGCCGTTAATAATGATTCTGTTGCTAAAGTAGATTTTCCTGGGTTTTCCAGTTGCATGGTAGTTTACATTTTTCCGGAAAGCATCTGGATCCGAATGTAAAGTGATAATAACACAGTTTGCCATCAAGATTGCAAAGCTTAAATTTCTGCTTCTGTCTTTGTACAATGATCTGTTATTTTTCCCTGTTTCCCTACGACTTCTTTCGTTGGAAATGGAGCTCTTCAATACGTTGTTCCAACGAACAATGTATTGAAGAGCTCCTCCAATATCTTCTCCAGTGATTGTGAAATGGTATTTGGCGAAGAGCTCGAATTCTTAACTTCAGTTGAGTTGAAGTTGTGTCTCGTATAATTTACTTTGTGAATGCATGTCAATACTCTTACCAACGATAATCGCCAATTTATCAATACCTTCATCCCTAACCATCAATGTATGTTCAATAGGGTGAGGTAATATTTCATCTATAACCAGGGCCTGATTTAGATGAAAAGAGGCCCTAGGCTATTCCACTTATGAGGCCCTTTCACTTCCCATTTTTAAGTTTGTAAATTACATGAGAGATAATAAAATACATTATTACTGGGATATATATCAATATGTTAAATGAAATATGTTGTGATTGGTACTAATCTTTATAAAAAATGTGGCACGGATAATAAATAAAAAAAACAACAATTAAATGTAGGAATAATGTAGGATTTGAATGTAACAATTTGAATGTAGGCCCCCTCTTGAACTTGAGGCCCTAGGCTGAAGCCTAATTAGCCTATAGGAAAATCCGGCCCTGTCTATGACCTTTTTAATTCCATATCAGAAATATCATAGGTTGCCAACGTTTTCATTTTTTGTAATCAATGACTTGGATTAATGTCACCCATTTCAATGACAGTGAAAAGTCTGTTTGATTATTTCGTTTTATCTTTTTTAAATACATTTAATAAACGCTCTTTTGCGAATGAATATTTATTTTCAATCGCATCGGTTATTATGTCCCCAATAGTATCCACAAATTTAGGTTCCATTTGTGAGACAATGTAATTAAACTTAGTATCTTCATTAGTTATACCTTTAATCGTCCTGCTATCGGATAAAACCAAATTTCTGGCTTACCTATGAGGAAAGATAAAATTTTTGCACTGACCTTCATAGTGTACGAAGAATTAGCCCCATCAGACTTTTAGGCATTTGGCCTACTGTTTACACCAGGGTCACCATGCGTTGTTAGTTCGAATACTGTTTTCATTGTAACATGAGTTCGATTTAAAACGAATTCATGTCAAAAAAAAAACCTTCATCTATTTATAAAGATCATATAACATAAAGTGACGATAAAGTAATCGACAGTCGACAATTGGTATAAAAAAATTCGACGCAGAAATCAGAAATTCTTCCCATCTCTGGCTATGACAATAACAATTTGTCACCCTCATTCTGTAATAACAAATAGAAGTCACGAACAGTTTTGCGATTGGTATGTTTTGAAATTTTTACTACAGGTAATGATGGAGGTTGTTAACTGCCAAATCAGTAGGCCTATGATCAATTTCGAAACCTACTATTAAAAGGGTTTTATATATTTGACGTCAATGACCACTGGGAGCGGGCTGGGTGCTGTGAAAAGCATTGTTCTGTAATTTGAAGAATGAAGGTTCTATTCTAGACAGTATTTCTATTTTACGGTTTCCTTTTAATTTCCTTCATTTACTTGTAAGTTGTATAAAAATTAAATAGATTAATAAGTATCTTTAAGTTTCAAAACCTATCCACACAACAACTGAATTTAAGTATCAACTCACGTAGAAATGATGATTTTTTTTCAATTCTATTTTTCTGACTACTCTGTATCTAATCCTCAGTGTCCTGCAGTGCGGGACGGGCATCCCATGAGTGTTCTACTCCAAAATGAATGAAAACTGGACATCTTCTGTTGTGATGGAGCACCCGTATGTGGAAGTCTGACTGGGCTCCGTGACGCTCTTACAAACCTGTGAGACCGGGCACTACGGCTTAAAGTTGATTCCGAACCACTACGAACATCTATCGCATCGCCAATGGCTCGAACCCGAAAACCGCGGCACCGAGCGCAGACATTCCACCATTCAGGCCCTAACGGCTTCTGTTCATTATCGGAATGCACTTGTAGGATAATTATCTTCCATTACCGCATATCTTTGTGATTTATAATGATTGTGTTTCATTAATAATTTGCAGATTCTAAACAAACACCAGTGACTCCAACGATCCCCTTGTAAGACTCCTTTAATGAATGGTTTACCAATACAGTGGGCCTTCTTATTAAACTTCTATTAACTTACTTGCTACGTTGATAATGTTCCAATTCATGTCACTTTGAAATGATCACCGTCATCAATATGGAGTGTCACTATAAGTGACCTCCTTGCATAGCTGGGCTACAGGATATGGAATGTCAATTGAAGTGACATAGCTGGGCTGCAGGATAAACAAACTGGAAAGGACATCAATTAATAGTTAGAAATCAAAGTATTCAGCAACCAGGGAACAAAATAAAAAGTTTTCAAAAGTGAAAAAAATATTAAAAGAATCGATATCCAGTATCATACTTTAATAAATGAAAAAATCAATTAGAAATTAAATGTGCAGATTAAAAGAAAGTGAGAAATTAAATGATCTGTGGAATTACCATTATTGCAGGTGGCTTGCAATTGAAACGTAATAAAAGTACTAATGTGCTATACGAATTTGGAGATCATTATAACAGAGATCATCAAAAATACAGCAAGAAAAATTTGCCATTATTCGTAAAATTTAGCTTCACAAAATTTGGTATTTTTAATTGCAGCTTTCAAATAAATAAGATAAATATATTTTAAAACTGGTCATATTATCTGCTTACATAAGCAAGATTTACTCAAATAAAGAAAATGTGCGATATATTTCTAGGACAGGAATGTTTAAGTGTACTTTTTTTTGCGAAACATATCTATAGTGATGTAATTCCCTAAGGTTTATACATCATCTTGAACACTGGTCTCTAAAATGCAGCCCGTTACAGTTTAATTTGGCTATATTGTAAAATTTACAATGTAAGTAAATCATGCAAAATATTAATCAGACAATTGCTATGTAGCGACCCATTAAGAAATACAAGTTCTCCTAAAACTTAAAAGGATATTTGACGTACATAGATATTTCACACAATGAAATTAAAATTTATAATTGTGATTAATGAGATTTATGAGGCTGTAACTTTCCACTGACACTTGATTGCAGTGATGTATCAAATTTTATGTAAAGTTATTTTTCAAGTTGAAAAATATCACCAATGACTATAAACGCTCATCATCAGTTAACTTGGATCTGTAAATATTTCGTACGTTTCATTATGGAAATAGTTTTTTCCCACAGATAAGTAGTTCCGAAAGCGGAACAAAAAACACATGAGAAAACTCATACATCTGATACAACTGCATGAGTTGAATTAATATATTTTTCTTTAAAAATATTGCTCCGCTGCAAATCAGTAATTTTCATTTGAAAATCTGGGACAAAATTTTATAGATCGGAAATTAAAATGAGTTAAAAATATATATTTTTATGTAAATTAGTAACGCTTAGTTAAATTTGTATCAAATGATAACTTCCATCAACCCTTTTATTTGTAACTCATCCAGAAGGTGATTCATTCATTCAAGGAAATATGAATGATTGCTCGGAGTTCAGAAACTCGCTTTTGAACATTTCAGAGCTAAGCCAACGCACTGTGGTAATTCCAATATGTTCAATGAACTCGCTGAATGGGCGATGATTAAACGCATGAGATCAGATATAACTAACGGCTGACAGGACTGGCTCTAAAGCATCTGACATATCCAAGCATTTTCCACACTACTGAGGAATGGAGCAATGTACGATTAATGATTTTGAACCTCCGTCATTATTTACTGCTTTTATGTGATCAAAGACAATTTTATTTTTTCCACACATATTTTTTGCCATCATCAGTAGTGATGCCCTTAATTTTTTTTTCCATCCAAGATTTTTTTTTTCACATCCTTTTTAACTTCTTTACAAATATCGAACGATTACTCAACGAGAGAGAGCCGCAGTTCTCCGCGACTAAACTCGAGGTAAATTTCGACGCATGATCTCATGAGGACGAGTTTCAAGACTTTCTTCAGTACAAATTAAACTTCATCTTCACTGTTCGAGACAAACATGACACGACGAAGACACATCCACCATCCGAAATATATCATACACATTTTAAGCATACAATGATATTTACCAACATACAAATTCTTCCGTAAAATAAAACTGCATCTCCATAATTGTAAACCTCATATTTTTTTTTGTGAGCTCAAAATCAAAGTATATTTTTTTCTCTCCAGGTGTCCACACCGGGTGAGTTTTATAACATGAACAGTCTCACAGAGCTGCATCTGGAAGGGAACCGGATAGCCACATTGGGTTCTGAAATTCACGCCCTGACACAACTCAGAATTCTTTCGATCAGCAACAACCAGATCCGAACCATTTACACCAATCAACTTTCGCCAAAACTCACTCATCTTTTCTTAGCCGGTCAGTTCATTTTTTATTTATAATGCAATGGCTGTAAGGACTTCTCATTATATAATTTAATTTTCACAAATTAATATTTATTTATACCATAATGCACAATGCCAAGTGTAAAGATGACTTAGTTTAGAATCTGTGACTATTCACTAGTGAAGTCAGAAAAAAAAATTAAGAACGTTATAATAGCCCTTTTAAGCGCCTCACGTGCACAGTTTTTATAATGAGAGTTTTCCTGAATTTCGATCATACAATCCGCAAATGTTGGGCTATTAAACACGAAAGTTTTCTCAGAATTCAACAGCTTTCCTCATTATAGAATGGTAGATTATTCGTCCCATACATGAATTTCACTTGAAATACCATAAAATGAGGTGCAATTGCAGCTGCTGAATCCATTTCTGCGCAATTCTCTCATTAAGATGAGCTACAAACACCAATTTGAAAAACGGAAAAAAACTATGGTTTTCTTGCGTCTACTGAGTCTACCTGATGTGAGTTTTATCCTTTGGATAAGACATGTCTTGATGACACACGTCAAGGCACTAAGCTCAAGCTGAATCATTCCGGAATTCTTTAAAGTTTAGATCAACCCAGCTTGAATCTATTCGGCAAGTGCAGAACAATATAAAGATCGGTTTGGATGATCGGTTAAAAGACATCGATTTAATCTTACGGTACATTCCAAAATTGTACCTTCCATCTGATTCCCTAGAACACTTATCCTCGTAAACCCTCAAAAAAGAACCTGTCTGGAAAAGTCGTCCATCGTCTTTCGTCTCCTTAACCTCCAGCAATTCGCTCTTGGCTTTGAACTTCTGTTGAATCTTTGTGATGGTGTACTGAAAAAAAGTGCGGACACGAATAAAGCATGGAAATCATTGTTACCTTTTCAATAGTTTTAATTTAATGGCATTCATGACAGAAAATAATTTATTTTCCAGCCAATCCATTTCACTGCGACAGCCAGATGCTAGCTTTCCTGCAATTCCTGAATTCAACAGAAGAACTTATGACAGATGAAGACCTTTGTACCCTTTCTCACAATGGTACCGCCCCAAGCCTCTCCTCTTGCCCGCTGCCCTGCACCCTGCCGATGTTCCTTTACCAATGATAACTTCATGTTAGTGGACTGCAGCTCCTCAGGCTCACCCATCTGCCACCGTTTTTCACAGAAGAGCAGGTAAATGCCGCAATCGTTCACTTTGCCGCAGCCGATCTTTGCAACTCAGTGTTTACGAATAGATTTTCCGAAACATTTGAGGAAAAGGAGATTAATCGACTCTCATTTCACTGACCTCCACTTCCTTTAATCCAACATAAAAGCAACTAGTTTAACTTGATATTATTCTTAATACCTTAACACACTGCTTTCTTTAAAAGCCACATTAAAACAAACCATATTAAATTTGTTCTTTGTATGCATTAAGGTGATGGTTGACGAGCCAATAATTTTATATTGATTGTCAGTTTTTTTTGTATAAGTAACAATTAGTTTGAATTTTCTATTTAAACATCACACATCATAATCGGAATAAAATGCTTTTTATATGCAAGTAAGTTTACATGACATTTCATCTCTGAAACTTCGTTATAGAATAACATTTATAACTACTAAATATATTGTGTTTAAAATGCTATCCTTAATCGTCCAGAACTCTACTGTTCTCGAGATCTTCCTGCCTAGAGCCAATAAGAAAATTCCCTTAGTCATCGAGGCCGAGATCGAGGGTCTGAACTTATCCAACAACAAGATCCAGTCTTTGGAGGAGGCAAGGCTTCCCAATCGAACGAGGTTCCTTTTTCTCGACCACAATCTCATACGCAAGCTTCCCGTTTTTCCTCCTCGAGTCCCTGGAGTTATTGACGAGGGTTACGCTGTCCAACAATCCCTGGGCCTGCGACTGCAACGCCCTTGACATTAAGAAATGGGTCGTCTCGAAATCAGTGCTAGTGAGTATCAAAACTCTTTACTTCCCTTTTAGAAAGGAAGCTCTCTGTACTTACTTTGAACGTTCAACGTTATAACTCAGTTATAGTACTGTTAAAATTATTTTGTAGTTTAATGTTATGGGGCAAATGTGGGAATAGTAATGTTAGTTATGGATACAAAACAATGATATAAAAGAAATTGGGAGCAAAATTCTAAAACGTTAGGAAGTGGAAATGAATCTTTCAATGAAGCCTCGTAAAGCCACGTGTCTTCTACGAGGATGTAAAATTGCATCTTCTCTGCGAATAAAGTGTTTTTTTTTCTGTCGTTCTAAGGTGCTGAACATGAATGAGGCGCGATGCGGACCTGACATGCCAAACAACCCAGGGCTGGCCGAGCGGGCCATCTTGTTGCTCCCTGATCGGGAACTCGGCCCGGACAACACAGGCCTCTACATCTTCATGGGTTTCGGAGTTGTCAGTAAGTTCTGCGCATGTGTAATTCTATCCCTGAATTAGTTCTTTCGTGATCATGGAATTAACGCACTGTTTCAAGAATTCCTTCTTAACAGCAAATTTGCTTGTTCAGATTAGTTTTTTTTCTTTCACAAAAATTATATTTCAAGGCACACAACCTGGAGTCCCAATGCCAGGCCCTTTAACGTTGAATCCCTAATGCTGTGGATGGCAGATGTATAGCAGATTCATATATGTCCAAGATGCATTATGGGATCTTATTTTTACCGCATGAGTATAATAGCAGCAAGAGGTTTTAGGGCAGTCGTGAGATGAAACCGAGAAAATTGTTTCTTTCGCGCGTGCCGGTCTCGTGGGTGTACTCAAACGAGCAAAGACTGGACAACTTTAAATCTTTAATACAATTATGAGGAGTGTTTAAGTTAATACACAACAGTAAATCTGGAAAGTTATCCATTCTGCTTGTGAATTTGTTGTTTTGGACTGATATTTCAGTTGCTTTTAGGCAAAGCACTTCACACACCACTCATACTAAAATTTTGAAAGACAAATCTCCAGGAAATCAGTCACATTCATCTCATCTTTTCCAGTTTTTTTTTTTTTTTTGCCCAACGAAAAAGCTTCTAGACTGTGGATTTATCATGCCAGTTCCCAGTCTAGATTCGAATTCAACTCATGGCCCAATCGCATCGGTTGCAGCGTGGATTGAGGTTTGAAACCGCTGGTGGCATTGTTGTAGTCACTGCTTTCAAAGAAGAGGAGGCTCGATGGTGATTGTGACAACTTGCGTACAGCTCCTCACATCATAATTTGGGGCCTCACATAGCACTGCTCGTAATTACATGAAAACCACAGATGTACCACCCTCACCTCTTTAGCTAGTAGGGCGAGGGGCGATGCATATCTCTAAGTCTGGGGGTGTGGTATTGAGAAAAAGTATAAATCCTTGTTCTTTTTGTATCTTTCCTGTTTCTCTTTGAATTCGGAAGCTCTTCACCAAGTCGCCTTCTGCCACCTCCGTTCCCATAGAGTAATTATAGAGCACACACCCATGTTCTAAAGGAATAAAAAGTTAGGGCTAGCATCTCCCGCCATTTCTAACTTTCCTTTTAATCTTCCCATTTGGTAGATTAAAAACCAATCGATCCATGTGCCTTGTTTTGATAAAAAAATAAAAACTTATTTCTAATGCTTATTTGCTGTTCCGAATATCGCGCCTTCTTTTGTGTATCTTTCATTATTCTCTGAGCAGCAGCGAGGATGTTTGATATGCGATGATATGCATGAATAAATTTATAACTTTAAACTTCACTTCCAAATTTATCAATGTCTAAATACAATACATATGATATCAATGTCTAAATACTTTTCACACCTTAAATGAAGCATTTTAGTCCGTTACTTCAATAGGATTCTTGAATTCAATAAAATAAGAGTTTATCTTAAAGTCAATATTTTTAGTTTTATCTTCTTTAGAGTACTGCAGTGCCATGGATGATTGTATTGATTTGGAATTCACTTTAAACTGTATGTAAAGGTCTGTTGAGACTAAAGTGTGCACAAGATAACCGTAGAGTGACAAACAGACCAAACCAAACCAAATCTTTAGACTACTGCAGCCTGTCAAGTTCAGTGAATCTCTTGAATCTTTCTCAGTTTCGAAAGTAAACGGGGACGGTTACAAAAGCTACCATTTTTTAAAAATATTTCGGGAATTCACAGAGAACCTCTTTCGTTGCTTTTTTTAATTACTTAATAACCAATGAAAATGAATAATTCTGTAGGTGTAATTGCGAAAGAGATCAGAGAACAAAGTGAAAGGTATTTAGTTGTTTATTACCAATTTTTCTCAAAATTGCTTGAATTAACCGATCACCATAAGATAAATACCAATTTAACCAGAGAAAGTCAAGAAAAACAACCCTTTGAGCATCTTTAACATGCTAATTCATCGCAGTTAAAGTAGTTGAGGCTTTGCTTTCGTACAGTTAATGTGGTTTGTATTACTTTCGTATTATTTTTGTATTTGATCTGCACGTCTTTTACTGTTTCCTTCGCATACGCTCCTAGCTTTTGAGTTGGAGTTTTGATAAGACTAGTTTGGAAATAACTTCGATTGAAAACCCACCAAAATTTTGTTGAATTATACTAAAATAAAGTTAACTATCAGAATTAACTATCGATCTTTCTCGAAACTGCTGGAAACAACTCGAAGAGTACTAGTTTTTCTTCTGACTTGATGAATGAACGAATCGATTTGGACTGGGTTATGTAACTCATCGTAAACTCATTCTTTCTGCGCAAGTTTGCTCTTGGCGATGGCCACGCCAAAAATCGCCTTTTTTAGAGTTAGAGTTTTAATACGACTGTTTTGGAAATAGCTTTAATTGAAAATTAAAGAGAACTAACGAGCCCGACTTTCCTTAGATTGCAAAAATTGAAAATTAATTATCAGATTTAACTATCGTTCTTTCTCGAAATTATGAGAAACTGCCCTAACAGCACGTCTTTCTTCAGGCCTGATGATTGAACAAATCGATTTGGATTGGAAAGGAAACTTATCATAAATTCATCTTTTCTTCGCAGGTTTTCTCTTGACGGTGGCACGCGGAATAATCGCCTGGATGAACGTGAAGGTGTGTCTCTACTGACACGGAGTAACCTGGGTCAAGGAGAAGGACATCGACAGGGACAAGGAGTTCGACGCCTTCAGCTACAAAGATCAGGACTTCGCCATTCAGGAGCTAATCGAGGGTGAGTTCTTTGCACGCTCCTCCCAGCTGAGGTATGACAGATTTGAGGACAAACATTTAAGAATCAAAGTAAATTAATCGAAAATGATCCCTGTGCAATTCGGTCTAGAATATGTTTGGCAATTTGATTGTAATGTATTTTGGCTGTAATGTAACAATGCAATTTGCAGAAATTTTTTTGTTGATATCTTTGTGTGATTCTGCTGTGGACATTATCATTTCTCGTGTTAATATTACAAATTAAAATGATAATTTACTTATTATATATAGTACACTGGTGTGCAAAACTTAAGCAACAATGTAAAAATTTAGCAGATAGCCATGAAATTTCAGAAAAGGAGGTCTGGAGATCAGTACAATGAACACATAAATCAGTAGAAACGCCATGCGTATGCAAATATCAGGAACAAAACGTCGGAGGCGACGTGAGCGTAAGCAAAACGCGTGATGTCGGCGCGCGCATCTGAACAGTAGAATAAAAGGAAGGACGAAGACGCAATTCAACATATTCGCTGCAAGTGCCAGTGAGTCAGTTCGTGAAATATGGCTAGAAGACGACTTCACCTGGACGATTTCACACGTGGAAGAATGATCGGAAAGCTGGAGGAGGAGTGTACTGTCACCAGTGTAGCTGCAGAGTTCGGAATCAACAAAAGTGGCGTTTCGCGCGCTTGGAAAGCGTTCTAAACTACAGGTACAGCTGTTAAAAAGGTTGGTGGTGGCCGTCCAAGGAAGACAACTGCAGGGGATGACCGATATATCGTCCTGCAGGCGAAAAGAGACCGACAGCAGTCAGCAAGCGCCATTGCTCAGCAACTCTGTACAGCAACGGGTTCGACGGTGCGAAGCAACCATTGCAGTGAGGGGGAGGGTATAGCCCATATTAAGGAACATCTGTTTGTTGTTCTTCCTCTTGGATAGACAATCATAAATCACGATACTATGCGTTCAATAAAGCTTGTTTTTGTTTTATTCCATACCGTATTCATTGTATTCCTTTATCAGCGCCGATTCCTTTTTCAGCGCAGGGGATGACCGATATATCGTCCTGCAGGTGAAAAGAGGCTGACAGCAGTCAGCAAGCGCCATTGCTCAGTAACTCTGTACAGCAACGGGGCGACAAGTGTCGCAGCCAGTGGCCAGACGCCTTCACAAAGTGGGCCAATTCGCCCGCCGTCCTGAACGCTGCCTCCCGTTGAAAGTTGGCCACCGACGCCACCGTATACAGTGGTGCAAAGAGCACAAAAACTAGACAACTGATCAATGGAGTCGTGTCCTCTTTAAGGATGAGAGTCGGTTCTGTATCAGAAGCGATTCTCGACGCGTTTTGATTTGAAGAGAGGTCGGGACCCGGTTTTATCCCAATGACCTCAAGGAAAGACACCGTTATGGCGGTTCTGGAGTTCTTGTCTGGGGAGGCAATTTGCTGAACGGGCGAACTGAGCTCCACGTTTTCGACAGAGGGTCTGTAACCGGAGATTGTTATTGTGAGGAGGTACTCCTTCCCCATGTGCTTCTGTTCCGAGGTACCATTTTTATGGATGACAATGCATGGCCACATCGGACTCTTGCTGTTGAGGAGCTACTGGAGAGTGAAGATATCACTCGAATGGATTGGCCAGCGTACTCCCCAGATTTAAATCCCATCGAACATGTGTGGGATGCTTTGAGAAGACGCATTGCAGCAAGCTTACATCCTCCGGAGAACACCCAACAACTCAAACAGATGCTGATTAGAGGAATGAGCATTCCTACTGCAAGAAATGTTGCACTAGCTGGTTCTGAGTATGCGGAGACCACGGAGGAGTATATGGAGACAACCATTGCAGTGAGATGAGGGCATATCCATATTAAGGAACATCTGCTTGTTGTTCTTCCTCTTGGATAGACAATCATAATTCATGCTATTATGCGTTCAATAAAGCTTGTTTTTGTTTGATTCCATACCGTATGCATTGTATTCCTTTTTCAGCGCCGATGCTTTCGTCATCCTTTACGTACATAATACTCATTCTCATTTCTGAATGTCAGGTCTCTCAGATGATTTCTCGTGGAGTTATGGCAAAAACCCACCTGTTTGTTAAGTTTTGCACACCAGTGTAACTTTATATCGATTGATACGAATTAGCATGAAAACATTTCTTTGTAGAAAGTGTGCTGATGAGGCATGACGTAATTGAGATGCCACATCAAATCGGATGATTGATTGTAAACGTGTTCGCCCAGGATTTGCTGGTGTTTTTCCTTTGCATCCTCCATACTTGTGTTTTTAATTTTGTAAAAGTGAGCAAGTTGTCACACAAATGCTGTGTTACAATTTGAATAAAATTAAGTTTTTTTAACATATTGACTTTCGTTTGAAATTTGCAGTGAAAGCCTTCTACGAGTTTCCAGGTCTAACTTCGTTTTTTTTTCTTTTGCAGTGATCGAAGATAAGGACCCGGATATCAGGCTGTGCCTTCACTACAAACACTTCCTCCCGGGTGAATTCATACAAAAGAACATCATGAGGGCCGTGAAGTGCTCCAAGAGAACAGCCCTCGTGCTCTCTCGGTAAGTCTCTCACCTTACAGCGGACGCCGCAATTACCAGTGTAGTTAGATTCATAGATTCATTGAATCTATTTTGTTTCTACGAGACTAATATCTTCTCGGGACAGTAACGTACTTTAATTGTGTGGTGTATGAAAAAAATACACAGGAGATTATTTTCAGGTTCAGGTTCATAAAAAGTTCTTTCATTGCAAGACAATTATTGCTGTGAACAGAACTATTTAATACTCTGAGGGTTATTCAAAGTGGAATACCATGAATAATATATAATATAAAACTCATATTTATCTTGCAAGTAACATACAAAATATGAATTATATGAATATAACTGCAACTCCATTCGACAAGTGGACGAATTAAATGAAAAACTGTTTTATGTTTATCGTAGTACATGAACTGCACTAGCATAAGAATGAGAATTTCGTGCGTAATGAAGATTTTCTACTGCGCCCAACTAAAAATAATTTTAAAATTGACGATCGGATTATTAACAGGACGATTAATTATGATCGGATTACTCCCATTTATTACACCTCAAGAAATCTTTTCTTAAAACAACAAATGGGAATGGGGAACAATAAACTCATAATCTAAAAAATATCTCAGATTAAAAATCTTTTAAAAGATTAGAAAGAAGTAACCCATTGCAATATGTATAAAATATAAAGAAAAAAGGCAATGATCTAAAGTAATTTTCTTTCATTCTTTCACCAGTAACCGGATTACGATGAAATGAATTCTGTTCCTCCGATGCTGTTAAACGGTGTTCCTTTTTTGCAGGAATTTTCTTTAAAGCGAGTGGTGCCTTCTGGAGTTCAAGCTGGCCCACGTCCAGGCCCTGAATGACCACGTTCCCCGCATCATCATCATCAAGCTGGCTGACCTGCCCAAGGACGATGAGCTGCCCGAGGAGATCCAGTTCTATCTCAACAGCACCACCTACCTCACTTGGGGCGAGAAGCACTTCTGGAACAAGTTGCTCTACACAATCGCAGTCCGTCCAGAAACACAAATCCCGAGACGAAGCCAGACTTCAAATACCCATGGAAAATCCTTCTGTTTGAAAGTTTTATTTCCAAATGTGTTCATTCTCACGTTCCTCATTGAAGAAAATACATTTGTCTCTTCCCATGGTTTTGAGTTCCTTACGGTTTACACATTTTTTTACTTTTGTTAGATGGAGAATAAAATATTTCATAGATAGTCTGTCTGTCATCTATACATATCTATCTTTTTTCTCAACGATGGACCAAATATTTTCACTCCAGAATTTTGTTTCCAATGTCCTTTCCGTCAATGGATAAACAAACCTTTCTCCTGTTTTTCAAGTCATGTAGTGTTTATTCTGCTATTCTATCAAGACAGAGTTTCTTAAATGCAATAAGCTTTTCGGTACTGAGATTCAAAAACCCTATGCATCTGAATTCATTTCTGCGTTAAAGTTTTTAATGAGCCGTAAAACAGTTTTAAATTTTTTTTTTTCGCAACTACTGAAAATAAAATATCTTTAAAAAAAACCTTCCAACAGGTCATTTATGTTATAAAGTTCTCGTGCCCTTCACCACCTACTGATCGCAATGTTTCTGAGTTCGAGTCTGCTTTAAATAAATGTTTTTCTGTTTGAAAATCTTCTTTGTGAGTCCAAAAATTCATGAAATAAAAAGGATGTTTAAATTGCTTTATGTGTTTAAAAAATATTTTGCAATTCAACTTTTATCTTTGTTTTATCACCTAATAGTGGTATGTCAGTGTAAATAGTGCACATTTATGTTGTTGTTCCTATTTCCCTGGTGCAGGAAAGCTTACACCAGGTCCAAGACACCCCGTCGCAGGCGACGGGTTCATGGCTAAGGGTAATACTCAGCTTCACTTTTAGTGAGGAATCACGAGAGCTGAGGACTGACTTAACCTCAAGACAACTCTTTACGATCCTATTAGCCATGGGCCTACAGTTTAAATTGGATTCCGAACCACTCACAAACATCCCTGGCGCCACAAAAATCCATTCGAAACCTGTGGTACCGAGCTCCAGACCCGCACCCTCTGCGCCCATCAGCCTCCACCAATACATTTTTGTGACCGTCGCAAAACAAATTTAAATTTAGAATTTTAGTGAAACTCATTTTAATCTTAAAAAAAAAAAAAACACGAATTGTGTAGTTATTTGCTATATTTAAATTTTAAAAACATTTGTGATGATATGTAGATTTTGAACATCATTTTTGCACATAGTGTAACAGTAATCTCTCGGTTTATTTTTATATATGATTTAAATTATTTGAACGATCATACGGAAGCCATAGACACCAATTTTAAAATCATTTTTTATTTCCAATGGCAGATTATGAACAGTTACAGCAAATAAAAGAACAACGAAAAAAAAAAAAAAAAAAAAAAAAACAGGTAATACAACAAAACATGCTGAAAAAGAGTTCATTAATCTAACAATAATGCCAAGTTGTAGATCTTTTAGCCACTAAAAAGTGTTACCAGGTGCACCACGGGGAGGTAGATCTTCTGCGCAACTAATTTTAAAATCATCGGTTTCATAAGTAGCTTATGAAATAGAGCGAATTCAAAACTGTTATACTATGTAATAATTATTTCTAATATTAGACAGAACTAGATACGTTTGACTCCAAATAAAATATTTCACAATTTCTATAAAAAAAATTCATTTTTCATTAAACATACATTGAATTTTTTTAAAAGTCACAGAAATGCATAATATGGAGACGGGATAATTTATTTTCCCATAAACTTTAAAATATTCCAAAATTTTACTAACTGAAATTGTCTTAGAATAAAAATATGAGTGTATATTTCAATAAAAAAAAAAAAAAATTGAAATTGTTACAAAAATATGGATTTATTATTAATAAAAATAAAAGATGTAATATTCCTTTTTAATTAAAAATTAAGACATTTTTAATGATGTGTACAATTAATAAAAATTGAAGTAAACAAATAAATAATTTATATTTACTAAAAAATTATAAATTATTAGTTAATTAATTAAAAATCATTAAAAACTAAAACTAGGTTTTCCTTACAATTTTTGTAAGAGCTAAAACCATGCCTTGAAAAGTTTTTAATAATATAAATATCCAAGAAATGTAGGAGATTCCATTGAAAAAGTTTCAAAAAAATTTTTAATATAATAATGAGTTTCTCAAATATTAACATTTCTGTTTTTGGTAAATACTTGTTTTTCTTGAATATTTCTCATAAATCATGAAAGGTTTTTAATTATTTAAATAAAATTGTTAATTTTTCAATAATTTATTATCAAAAATAAAGTTGCCAGATGCTATCCGCTTTTATTAAACTGTAATAAAAAAAAAATTTCAAAATTTGAATAAATGAAATTGAGAACTTGTTTTTATTTATTTATTAAAAATGTTTAAATCTGAACTTTAAGTGTTTGAAATGTTTTCTTTTTATTTACTTTTTCTGATATTTTTTTGTTTCAAAATTGTTTCCAACGTGTGAGCTTAGTTTTTTACTATTTTCAATTTTCATTTTTTTAATATTTTCATATTAGACATAAATTGTGTGTGTTGACTCCGTTGTCAATATTTGGTACGGTTATGATGGAATTAATTGTAAGCATTTATTTCATTTTTTAATTAAAAAGAAATCTAAATGCACTTAATTTATGTAATTTTACATGAGTTGTTTTTTAGGGTAAAATTAAAAAAAAAAAAAAGAATTCTGTTTTTTAGCAGCATTGTTGATTAATATAAAGTAATTCACACCGAAAACCGAAGGCCTCGATTAATGATTTTATCTCTATATAGTTTATATTACAATTTGTATATTATCATCACTCATGCTACGAAAAGACGTTTTCTTCAACAATTGTCACCCCCTCATTTATTTATTTAATTCCTTTAACCTCTCTTTATTTTATATTTCATTATTCTATTAAAGTAATGTTCGCTGGTGATGCTAAAATCTCAAAAAGTAAGGATTTTGTTAGATTTCTATTGTGATTTCTTTAAATTTCTATTCACAAAACGGGAAAAATTCAATATGGACATTATCAAGAAATGATCGTTTACTGAAATTTAATTGAAAGCATTCCACCATTCCATTTAGTTTATAATTTAACCCTTGCTATTGAATTTGAATTTTTCTTCCATATACTTTTTCGATTAGACCAATGGTTAAGAACCATTGGTTTCATTTTTACATTTCTTGCAGCCCTTGATATTTTTTATAGCTCAGAAATTTTATTTAATTCAAATTCAGTGAAAATTTAAGTATTTAAAAATAAACTAGTTGGCTAGCGGATCCCCTGGGCCCTCTTAAAGGTCCCTTAATGGACTGACACCATTTGGAGAACTGCATTTGATCCATCAGCTAAATTGTTCAAGAATTTTAGAATTTTGTTGTTCTTAAATCAGTTTTTAACGTAATTTCTTCCGCTTATTTTCTTAGTTCGATTTTAGATTATTAGTTATAAAAAAAAGAAAAAAATGATGAAAACTGAAAAGAAAAAAACAAATAAATATATAATTTTTTTGGAGAAATTATGTTTTTAGTACACTAAACAATCATTCTTTATTACTTCTATTGAATATTCTAAGTTAGAATTACTTATAACAAATCTTTGCATCATGTGTTCCCCCAAATTTTTAGTTCCTATAATTTGTTGGTTTTTCCCAAGTAAATAAAAAAAAAATGTTCTTTTTTAAAAAATAATTTACACGTAAAATAAAAATTTAATTAAAATAATTTTAATGCATATTTAACCAAATTTGCTTTTTAGTATGAAAAATATTTACTTTAAAAAGAATGAAATCCGAAGTGTTTTTCCTTGTACATAATTTATATTCTATATATCGATTCGAAAAAATGTTGTTTAAAAGATAAAATTTCATATAAACAAGTAATAAAAAAAAAAAAATTTAAAGTCAATTCCTATTTTTTTTTCACTATATGCATAAAGTCCTTTATAAATAATTTTCATTCATTTTTCTAGTCTATCTGGCGCCATCTATTGATAGATATGACTTAAATCTAGAAAAAAATTAAAATTAATTGATTAAATTTAATTACTGTATTAATATTTGGAAAAACTGTATTAGCATAAAGTGTCATCCACTACAAGTTCAAAAACATGTATTTGAACTTGAGTGGATGAATAAAAAGTATTTTATTAAAGATTGAAAATTTGAACAAGATATATATAGGGAGAGTGTGAGCTAATAGAAGTAATTGAAAAAACAAGTGTTTTTTTTAAAGTTTTCTAATCATTGTTCTGGTGCACAAGTCGTTAAACTATTGCCATCGAACCTTCGGCGAGCACTAAGGTTTTGATCTGTAACATCTCTCTGGATATGTCTTGCCACTAATAAAAGTGATTAAAGGTATTTAAAAATTTTCAATTTATTTTATTTTTTTTTTTTTTTTAGATTTTATTTAAAATTTTAAAAAATTTTTTTAAAAATAAATGGAATGCTTTTATTTAATAGAAAAATAACACAGAACTTGTAAAAACCTATTAGATATATTAGTTTAAATATCAACATAGTAATGAATGAATTGTATGCAGATGTGATGATTCTTGTTCTGAATCAGTAGTACCGTTCATGCAAAGAGTTCAAAGATACTGTATAAGCAAACATCAATCTGAGGTTGAGTAAATTTGTTTTGAAGTAAATTTTTATTTTTGAAATCTTTTCATATATGTATTTTTGGATTTAAAAAAAAAAATCTCCAGGACAGATTTATAAAAAGTCTTGCTTTAGTACTTCAATAATAACCGTATGTATTATAAATTTGGATAAATTCAATGCATTTCTTTTTCTTTGCAATAAAAAATGTAATCAATATCATGTAGTTGATTCAAGTCAGAGTTC
>BPLR01017002.1:0-75548 GCA_021605095.1 Caerostris extrusa
TTATCATTGTTATTTATTATTATTACTTTTAAAATAAAACCATTAAATAAAGTATAGCAGATTAAGAGAGCATGCAAGGGAAGTGGAACAGGTTCGTTTCAACGCCAGAGAATTCACCACTGACATTGTTCTCCGCCTTTTTTTTGTAAAAAGCATGGCATGTAGAAGAATGGGATAATGGAAACACCAATGTGTGAACAATGTGCAAACCGCTTTTCCGGTTTATCTACACGGCCATCAAGTGATGAGAACTTTTATTGCTTAGTTCAAAAAAAGAAAAGAACCAAACTAAACAAAGCAAAAATAAAATTATGTCATCAAGTGCCTGGTTTTTTCCAAACAAGCCTTCCTCACGTAATTCATAATTACAGTGGAAAATGCTCACTGGGGAATCTATTGGTCAATTTTATATAAAGAGATGATGACCTTTTGATAATGGCACCCATTTTTTTAAATTCTGACCTCTGTAAGCCTTCATTATTGAAAAGAAAGTTTAAAAGCTGGTTTTTTAATTAGTTTAAATGAGTTTGCACTTGATTTGAAATGCGTTGTAGTATTTTGAATATTTTCATGAAGTATGCAATTTTTTCGTCACTTAACACATTGGGGTTCGAGTGATTGAACATTATTAAGCAAAGGTTCTGAATTTGAATTCAGAACTTATAAATTGAAATTATTTGTCTATATGGAAACCTTATTGATAAATTCCAGTGATCAATATTATTAGCTAAAGATGATGCATCCTTTTACATCGGCAATCTGCTTTTTATAGTTCTTTTACTTGTGAGCCTTCTCATTATTGAAAGAAAGTTTTTAACGAAGGTTGTTTAATTTGGTTTTAAATAAGTTTGGTAATTTGACTTAAACACGACGTTGTGTTTTAAGAGTATTTTGATGAAGCATGTATTTCATGCGTCGAATAACACAGGTAGGAGCGATTCGATTTATTATTAAGATAGGTTCCCAATTGGAACTCAGAATTTTTAAATTGAAATTACTTGTAGATGTAGAAACTCTCATTGATAAAATTATTGATCAATATTATTTACAAAAGCTGATGATCTCTTTTGATGATTATGTCATTTTTACTTTCACTAAAAAAACCTCTTGTATTGGGTATGAGAAGAAGTTTTTTCATTAGTTTTTTGAATTTAGTTTTATTGGAACTGTTCTCGATTTTATTGCAGCTGATGGGGTTTTAAGTAAGTATTACTTGCTTAATTTTCTTCAGAGGACACTGTTCGAATGGGTACAATTACCATATTGAAAAATTGTACTTTAAACAGTTTTTAGATTGAAATTATTATACTAGAATACAATTGTAAGATACAATTTCAGTTTTAGCTGTCTTTATTAGTTATAAAGAATTATCGTTGAAGAATTTTTTAATTATATATTTGGTGCTTTTCAATTTATAATTTAACTTCAATTATTAATTTCAATAATTAACTCAAATATTAATCACTTCAATATTTTTATATTTCAGTGTAATTCCAAAAGCGGAAAATGTTTTTGAAAACAACTGTTATTAATCCTGAGAGGCTGAGAGGCAAAATAGTTCATTTAAACTATCTCATAACTATGTTTACTTCCTCGTTAAAAAGATTTATGAAGCCAGAAATTCAGAAAATAAAAAAGAGTGCAATGATTACTAACGCTATAAAACTTTATATGTTATAAATTTTTGCAAATTTTTAATGTTTTAAAATGTCAATTTATTGTAGCAATTGAACTTAACTATGCAATATAGAGCTTCTCTAAATTATTAAATTATTTGTTATATTTCTGTTGTCGCTATTGAATTATGATAGTCTTTTGTGGAAAATTCTTGAAAGTTAGAAAGTATCTTGGCTTCTACAACCCTTTCCATGCCAAATGAATGCCAAAACAGCAGTATTTTGTAATCGCAGCTTGCCATTTTGTTTGTGAGCTTAGAAAGGGACTGCTTAAAAACCTACAAGAGAAAAAACGCCAAATAAAATGTTAACCCTAAAGTATAGAACTTCAGATCTTGTAATATTCTGATCAATTGCTTCATAAATTCTTGGGTTATTAAACATTGGTATACTCTCATGTGCTCCGTTCCTCAAAGCAAAGTATGTTCATGATAAACTTGAAATTGTGAAAGTTTTCAAAGCCTTTTTTATTTTTATTTTGAAATTTGTCATCACCATGCTGATTGAGAAAGTTTCTCTTTTATGTAGCCCACATGTTACACTGAAAATGCTAGCGGGATCACGTCCCATGGAATATCTACACGCATATTACGCATACGGGCCACACGATTGCGTGATGTCACATTGTGCGATATATAATCTGCTAAGTTAACTATTGGTTCCTGATCTGTAAATAATCTCTTATGTCATTACGAATTTTCTTCTCCATTTGAATTTGTCTGGATTTATAATATATTAAGCAGAGATATTTTTGCTTTATCCTATTGACTAAATGAAAAATTTTTCCATATTTTTTACTAATCCTATAAAGATACAGTGGAAAGTAATGTCTATCAAAAAATATTGGTTTGAATATCAAAATTGTGTTTTACATATTTTCGTAACAAAGAAAACTTCATATAGTATTTCGCAAAACCACGGTCGCTCGGAATGTTACGTATCAAAATATCGATTTGAATATGCAGGAAATGGCAAAGTTTACATTATTTCCCTAACAAAGAAAACTTCATGCGTTTGTGAAAGAAACCATAATCATTCGGAAACTTCGTATTGATATCACATTTCTTCCATGGATTCGCGCCATTTACTTAGATTATCTAAACCACATAGGTATCCTTGTCTCTATATGTATGTGTATGTAAAACGATATCAAATGCAATTATCAGGCAATAAAACCCTTTAACGATCTTGAAACGATCGCGATCGGGTGACCCTGAAACTGGAAGACGTGTATGTTTTTTTCCAAGAGTTGTTCCCATTTGCCAACGCCTTTTTCAGAGTCGTGTGAGAGCGTGAACATCCTGCATTCTTCCGGATAAACTTCCTCTTCCGTCTTTCTTAATAAAATTCCGAAATGAAGCTGACGCAACTGGAACTTGTCAGCCATTCATTGCGCTCTTCACAAGTGGTGTAGCTACTCGCGCTTGCGCGGAGACGACAATGGAATGTCTTGCTCACAGTGGTCGCGGCACTAACGGTTTCGCATGTTATGGTTTGAAAAGTCGGGCAACGCTTAGCATAAGGGAGAAAGCACTGCAAAGCTAGTGCCTTCTCCTCCGCTTTTCAGCCAAAGTAAATAATTAAACGCATGGGTTAAATAAGCTGACCGTTTTGCAGTGCCTAAACACAAGATTGTGGTGAAAGCTCCCTAAATGGCCGAATGCTTTTCACTCAAACGTTATAAATTACTTTCTTCGATGTGTTTAAAGAATTTAATATAATAATGTAATACTGCATAATTTTGTAAATTAAAATGACTTACTGCGTTTATCATTTGTCCACGAATCAATGCATTGCCGAATGCTTTTCTAATTCAAACATTATAAATTATTTCTCGAATGTATGTATGCTCTTGTGCAATTAAAAATTTAATTTACTGCAGTTATCATTTGTCCAAGAATAACAATGCATTAAATTTAATTTAGTGCTTTTTTTAATTTTAATTACAACTGCGAAATGGTATCGTTATTGTTTTACAGGCGTTTTTATGTTTATTTTGAAGTGAAACGTCTATAAACATGTAGAGTCTGTAAAATAGAAATGTTATAGATATTATCCAATAAAAATATTTATTATTTTTATATTTCTTAATTTATTCCATATAACAGATATTATCTTCCTTTGTAAGAGTTAAATAAACGATATAATCCTAGACAAACCAATTTTAACGAAAAGAAAATAAAAATGAAGGACACATAATGAAATAAAAATATGTTCGAATAATATCACACTTACATGATTTAATGTCGAAAAATTCTATAGTTGTGTGTTTGTGGCACATAAATTCTTTGTCTCACAATCATTTAAAATGCATATCGCCTTTACTCTATAAGTTCTAGAACATAATGACAGTATTCAGACAGAAGCCAAACCACATTAGTCAGAAGAAAAACAGGTTTTTCAATCGAAGAAAATAAAAAGAAAAAAAAATCATTTTCTGCGCGATTGAAAAGGTTTTTAAAATATGTCAGCTATAGAAAAAAAAAAATCATCCAAGTCTCTTCAGACACCATCAGAACCTGCTTTCCAGCATTATCGAGACTGTACCTACATTTTGCATTCTATGTACAATAACTTTTATTAACTTTATATTTATCGCTGCTCACTTGGCATAAAAATATAGAAAATGTTTCTTCTTTTATTTTAAAAATACAATTTTTTATATATAATAAATAAAAGAAAAATGTGATCTTTTTTTAAATATTTTATACATTCCTATAATAAATTTTCAGTCCGTTTGTGGCTCAGTGGCAAATGCGCCGCTGATAAGCATTATGCGTTGAGGTTCAATCCACTGGCGGCATTCCGGTAGACACTGTTTCAAAAATGAGGAAACTCGATGGCGTTTGTGATGTTCAGCATCTTGCCTCGTGCGTCGGACTACCTGTAGGAATTTTCCGGTTTTCTCCCATAAGATATGCAAATGCGGAGATCCCCATAAAAGCTCATTGGCTTCCTTCGAAGGCATTGCCTCCTTCTTCAACGACATGGAGTCAAGCCAGATTTCCCCTACCTACGGGTGCTTCTCCACAACAGTGGGACTCCTTACTTCCATCCATGAGTTGATTACTCATGGATGTCCGGCCCATACTGCAGGGACACTGAGGGGGTTTACACACGACAGCACAAACATTAATTTTTAATTTTTTTCATTGACTTAATTATATTAATCAAATTAATCATTTCTCATCAAATTCATATTGATCTCTAAAAGAAAAACTCACGAATATCTTTTGATGATATGTTTAAAATATTTAAAACTTATGGATTTATGAATATTTTTTTGTTACATATTAATAAAAGTTCTATAACATACAAAAAAATCTCAAAATACAAATATATAAATAATAAAAATATTTGAGCTTGACAACTGATTTAAATGCTAACTCATTTTAAAATAACTGATGTTGCCATTGATATGCCGTTGTCGTTAATAGTATTCAATTCATTATTAGTGTTCTCGTTTAACGATCATCTTTTGATAGAGGTTTAATGGATTCAGTTTTTCACACTGTTGTTTGCATTCAGTAATGCTTTTGGCCTACTTTTTAGCCATTGTATCCCTATCAACACTGTCGAAGAAAGGTTAATCATTGAATAGCTATTGTGCCTCCCATCCTATGCTACTCTCAAGTTATATTTTAATAGTTTGCTTCAGCTTGTTTGAAGTTGTTTCACTCTTTCAAACTGATAGCCTGGAAAAACACTGCATATTAATCATCCCACATTTATTCTTTGAGACATTCTAATTGGCGGTATAAGTGTGGAGAAACTTTTCAACAATGATGAGTTTGAATACAATAGAGATTTTTGTTATTTCTATTTTGTAATCCGGCATGTCTTTAATAATAAAGTTTAGAATAATTTTCATTGGTATTTATGCCATATTTTTTCTGTTTTATTTGATAAAAAAATTGCATTTATATAATTGGAATAATAACGTTTAAAATCTGGGAAGATTAAATAAAAACCATATTTTTGAACTGTAATAATTGAAATGAAATGAGAAAAAAAAAATCTGGAAAATAATTTTTTTATGTAGCAGCAAATTATAATAACTTAAAAACCTGAACTAATAAAAATATCATTGTTAACCATGTTAATGTTTAACCTTTAAAAACTTATCTTTTAAACTTTTATTTTGTACTTAAAAATTATAATAATAATAATAATATAAAAATTATGTATATACATAATTTTTTTATTACTTAAAAAAATTAATAAATAAGTTAATTTATATATGTATGTGTCTTCTTTTCATCTAATCAATGGGCTTAAAGCTTAAGAAACTTTTCTCATTCACAAAGTAGGTGATAGAGGCTATGCTCAGCTTTTTATATTTTATACAGCACGTTTGCATTCCTTTTCTAATACGTAACAATATAAAAAACTCAGGTGATATTTAAGAAATAAGAATAAAATCAATTATTCGATTAGTAATTTTAATAATCGAATAAAACATGTTAAAATGTAGCTAATTATAACAGAACAAAGTAGTCAGGTTTTGAAATTTCCAACTTTTTATGTAGATAAGCCATTATGTAGGACCATCTACTATATAGTATCACTATACCGTTTTCAAATAAATATGCCATTTTGTGTTACAAACATTTAATGGCTGATTTTTTCATTTTTTATTGAAAATACCAGCTCAATTTAATCTCCTATTATTTTCGCTTTCAGATGGAGTGTACGATTACGTCATATAACCCAGATCCCCCACCAGTGTCTCGAATGAAGTACATGAAAGCAGACACGACGAAGACAGTCCTCCACGTCAATTTTGAGCCGAAAAGGGAGAAGTACAGGAACGCAAGAAGAAGTACCTGACAGCCAAGTACGGTCAGCACCAGATGAATCTCATCCGTAAAAGACTACGCGTTGAAATGTGGATGTTCGACCAGCTACAGGCTTTTGTATGGCCACAGAGTGAGTTCAAACTCTTTTTTTTTATATTTTAAAAAGACACTTATTGGGTTTAAAAAGAAGCACATTTTAATAAATCAATTGTTTGATATCCAACAAATATGATAATAAAAAAAGTATTATATACATACTTTCATTACAAAGCTCTTTCGGATATTTCACTGGCTTTTATTTTTTTAATTCACACAAACAGAATTTTTAGGTTTTTATTTTTTAATTTTACGATAACTAAGAATGATTCTACATTTGAAACTTTATTAATCAAAACTGTATTTCTTGTTTTCAAATATTCCATTTTAAGATACCGAATTCTTTTTCTTCATTGGCATAAAAGCCCCGTGGTAGGCCAAGGCCGTCAGCCTACTGGCAGATTTCGAGACAGAAGATTCTTTTTTTTTTTTTTTTTTACGGAGGGTAGTCATCCCAACGCTTTAAAGTCATATTAGACCAGGACGTACGGTTTAAAGTGGATTCGAACCACTACATCTATGGCACGACCGGGACTTGAATCCAAAACCTGTGGCACCGAGCGCCAGAGCGCTGTTTACTCGCCCATTACGCCCAAAATTCCGAATTACCACTGTTAAAATTTAACTAGATAGCCTAATTAAAGTTGTCTGTTATTTGTCTCCTGATGTATTACAAAAAGTCTACAGTAATTAATATTATAATGCTTTGAAGATTATCACTTTTATAAAGAATTTTTATTTTTATTTTTTGAAGATAAACAATATATAATGTTAAGAAATTTTATTGCTCTTCGTCGTAGTACATATAGATGTGTCTCATATAGAACATTAATAAATATTTATTTAGTGTAGGAGAGTCATATACGACAGTAAGTGTTTGTGGAATTATACTGTACATATATTAAGAATGAAGTATAATTTTAAAGTTGAGTATTATTTTTTGTATCGTGGTTTACAATATCCTTTTTTTTCTTGCGAAGTTTAGTTTATTGGAACATTGGGGTTGGGTAGTGTTTGTTCCGGAGAACCAAAGTTACTGTTTCGATTCCCATTCATTCAACTTGAATAATAAAAATGACATGCACTATGTCAATGCATATGTTTCGCTGTATTTGCGCTAGATCTGTGTTTTTATTTTGAGTATAATACTAAAGTGAACCAGTTATTCTATCCTTTATCTCTTATTGTCATTATATGTAGTACATCATTTCCCGTATTGTACCTTGTATTATATTGAATCTACTTGAAATTTTATGAAACAATAACGAATGTCCTGAAAGTCAAGTACCCTCTATCAAAAATGTGGTTGTTTTATGCTCATTTCTTATTGTTGAATGCTTTACGGCAGAAAATATATATATATATATATATATATATATATAGGCATTTTAAATTGTCAAGGAAGAGGGAGTGCAAATTTTAATTCCAATGTTATATTAGCTCCTAACGTTACTATAAAGATAAGAGATTGATCTATAATAAGCGTAGCAGTTTCCTATCTGACACAATGATACAATTGAGGTGTCTTTACTGCAGCAACACAAGCGAAAAGGGTATTAGTTTTTATTTTTAGTTGATTTTTGTGAGACAATGGTTATGTATCAAAATAGCTCAAGCGTAATCTCTTCATAGAAAGAGTAACTCATCGATCATTGATGTTTGTGTATTAAAAGAATAATCTTACTTTTACTGTTTACGCACTTTTTTTATTTCTGTGTCCCCAACAATGTGCTTCTAGAGTTTAAAATGCCTTCTTTTATATGATACAGCTTAAGCATCAAATAATATTCAGTGCTCCAGATTAATCTCTTATCAATGGATGTGCATTGCCTATTGTAGACAGATGTTTTTCTTCCAGTCTAATTTAGGTCAATCTTGGATCTAAATCTATGTATAGATTTATTCTGCGTAAAAAAAGTGTAAGGAATGGTTAGATGAGACACTCGCAAATCAATTTACTCATCAAAATTTATTTTGTTGCCTTAAAGGTAGGCCACATTGAGTACAATACAGCTATGACGGTACTTAATATAATCAACCATACGTTTTTAGTAGGCTGATTGAGGTATAGCCTTCAGTTCCTTCAGTAAATTTTCTTTTATGGCCTCAATGAAGAGCTTAGACAGGCTGATTTTCGAAGCACCATTCCAAAGACTGCGGTCTTGTTTCCATATTGTACTCGTAAACTTAAATTTTGTTGCCAGTTATTATGCTTTTCAAGAAGGTGGAGTCCGTAGGAGATCGGGAAATCTGTCTTTAGTGAGCTGCTTTCGATGTTCTTTTTGGATAAAATTGAGCTATTCCGTGCGTCATGGCCAAAATATCAGTCACAATGTTATGAACAGATTTAAAAGATACATTCACCTTTTGAGCCAACTCGATTTTTGCCCGCCAACTTCTTAGTTTTTGTTGATGTTGTAGGTCGATCAGATCGAGGCAAATCAACTATCACTTATCGGCCACTATATCCTTTGAATACCATTCATATACTTGTGTTTTTGATATGCATGGTTCATCGTAGTTTTCTGCAATATGTTTAATGGTTCGGCACAAGAAATTTCGTTTAAAATACAAAATGTAAGACAATATCTTTGTCCAAGTAACTTTTCCATTGTAAAAATTTCACAAACATTCAAAATGTTTGTTTACAATAATAGCTGCTATCAACACATTGTGTGACAGATTGTTCCCTGAATTCCGCAACTTATATAAAAATTATAGCGTTATCTCTTACGCTTGGGCGTAAGAGATAACGCTATAATAATTCTCTTGGGCTTTGGGGTCTCTTACTCTTTACGCGTTATCTCTTACGCTAATTATAAATTTTGAATACTTTTAATAAATAATGCAGTTTGAAGAAAGATTATGGCATACGCTTAATGGTTCATTTAGATTCAAGCTCTTTTCAAAATATGCTTTTATTCTACGTTGAAATCTTTCTTTTCTTTCATTCTTTTTAGAAGTAATTTATAGTACTTACGAGAAGACAAAATGATTCATGTTTTTTTTTTTTTCATTGATTCATATGCTGTTACACTTGCCATTATTTCTATATTTCACTTATATCATTTAAAAAAAAATTATTTATTTATTTAACTGTTTTGAGACAAATTTGTTTTGATGACATATTGTTAAATATGCAAAAAAATAAGTTAAACAATAGTAACTTTGAGGTGTATTGTATTTCTTTTAAAACAAAGGATATATTATACAATTTCTCCAATAGTATGCTAATATAAATCAAAATTATTTTATAAATAATGTTTGATACAATACTTTTACTCAATACTTAAAAGTTAAAAATTAAATAAAATTTTCAGATGTCTTTTAACTTGCACGACCTTATTCAACTTCAGTCTTATTGATATAGAATTTTTTTGTATAATTTTTACAAATTATTTAAATAATTAACTTTCAATGAATATGGAGTTTTAGTATTATACGTAATTGCTTTTAATTAATTGCAGCTTTGTCTTTAAAATAAGAACTAGTCAAGAGCAATTAAAAATAGTAAAAAAACTTTTTTTTTTTTTAACTATTACCAATATGATAATAATGCTGGATAAATGTTTATTAATTTTAGTATGTATGGAAGTAGGCATTTCTTATTGTGTATATGTGCACAACAGTTTAGTATTACTTTTACTAGGAATTACCACTGTATTACTTATTGTATATTGTATATTGTAGACTAGAGAAAAAAATCTAGAATTTATTTATTTTGCTTTCAAATTTCTTTAGACTTGAAATAAAGTTTTGCCTACCTCTATTATTTTCAACTTATTACCTACAATAAAAATCCATTGTGTTTCTCAGAATAATTCTTAACGAGCTTCTTAATCAAATGTTAGTTCATCATTTTGCGTGAATGGATATATCTCATTTTCGATTTTGCGACTACTTTACTATTAAATATGCTCAAAGTTTAGGATTCTTATCAAATTATTCACTTAGTAAAAGACGATCGAGTTATGACTAACTTGTTACTCAGTTTTGCTAAGTTTGTTTTCAAAGACATTCCGATGGATATTTTCCATTACGTAACATCATTTTAAACATTTTAAAGTAGATGGATTACTCTGTACCATCCTGCCATTTGAAGTTCTAAAGAGTTCCCACTAATGCTCTGTAATGAGCTGCGAGATTGTTCTGCAGTTTTGTTTGTCAACCTTCACTGTGTTAACGTAGCGTTAAATTGCATCTCTTTACGTGCACTTCCCAGCTAAAACACTGAGTGGGTTACTTTCCTGACTTATATTATTCTGCACTCTGTTGGCACAAAGCTCCAGGCCAAACTGAAGTCCTTTCACTTGCAATTTTAATGGGTGTTGTTTCATTCAACGGACGTGAGGCACAGATGAATGCATTGTGTTTCGGTTCACTGCGCAGTTCAACACAAATTCAGTCAGTGGAGAGATGGATTCAATGAATTTTATTGCCAGACAATTGTGTTTAGGATAATGGCTCGAGGCAAAAATCTTCAAAGGTAATCTTCAATTCCGATAAGGGATGCAATCACTCGATTGAGACGATTCTTTCTTGTTTCAAGTTAGAGATATTTTTTAAGTAATTTCAAATAATTTCGTGATATTTATGTAAATTTAAGAACGTTTTAAATTTTTTTGAAATTTAAATAAGTGCATGAGTAACCAATAATAAAATGTATGAAAATTTATGGATCAGAAGTTATATAGTGTGTGGCTTTATGTAGATTTATGTAGGGTAGTCGTAAAAATTTTTTTCTACTGGTATTCGATGCTACTTCTCATGATATAGGCTTAATTGTGACTAAGTAGTAGCTTAATTGTACACTGATACTGAAATTACTAATTAATCCAATTGATTATAACTACTACAATGGATGCATTACAACTAATTGCTTTTTACCTAAATTAAATTTGTAAATAAAATGTATTTTATAAAATAAATTTATAATGTATTATTATTATATTCGATTTTATAATTACATAGTTTTATTAACTTAAAATATGTTTTCCAATCTAATGTTAACATCATACTTAGATGATTAGTTTTTCTTAATTAAAAAAATGCGAAAAAGTATACTTTTCCTCTAACTTTGCGTTGCTTTGTCTTTTAATTTCTTTAATCTTATTTATATTATTCAAATTTTCAAAGAAAAAAAGGTTTTTAGTAATGAAACAATTTGATAATTTATTAAAAAGATGAAAACTTATTCAGTGCTATAAATATCTTAAAAACTTTTAAAGAATTTTTTTTTAAATACTATGTTCATAAACGCAGTAGCATTTATATCGCTGCATTTTAAAATAAATCAGTATGAATTGAAACTATCAGGTGAAAGGCTTTTATTTCACTGACAAAATGAAAGAGTTTCAGAGAAAACTTTAGAAATTGAAAAGAAAAAGTTGTTGAATGTAATTTGGAAATGTTTCCATTGGTAAGTAACACTTGCATAAATTCAATGCTTCCAATAACAATTCAATATTTAAGCCCCGTCCAAATGGAGGTCAATCCCAATCCGAGTCAACTTTGAGGCGATCTTGCCGTTTGACCGCGAAAAACAACCCATGTTATGTGACAGCCCGTGAGGGACATCTGGTAGTAAATGAGGTATGCGAGTACCTCTTTGATGTGCGGAAGAAACCGACTCTGGTTCTGAGCTGGTCGAAATACGCTGATCGATTCTCTTGTAACGAAAGCCATCGTTTCTTGCACTCTCATCTGACGCAGCTTTACAAGAAAACTGAATTCATATTTTTGTCACTTAACACTGAACAATACGATTGAATTAGAAACCCATTCATGGAAACTTCTAGTGATTTTGGTTAACATTAACAGAAGAAGAATATGGATTGTGGATTAAATATAAATAATTGTCTCTTGAAATCTTTTGGATTTCTATAAAAGAAGAATTTATGTCAATATTTAAAAAAGCTTCGAATATTTTATTACAATTTTCAACGGCATATTTACGTGATTTTCTATCCTCCCCACAATTAAATGCAAAAAAAAGAAAGGAAAACTGCAATGTATTGACGCCCTTAACACAGGCTACCATGAAAGAGGCTCCATTCGTTGAAATGCCTATAAGGTTCTGTGTTAACTTGTATTCATCATGATAGTTATTCAAAATGTTAAAAAACACGCCCTCGCCTTTTGTAGGCACCAAATTCTTTGTAAAAAGAAACTGAATTGCTATTTGATTTTCTCTTGTAAAACGGACGAATGCTAAGAGTTGCTTCTGTTCGTAATGTCTGTTGACTCATCAACTTGCAATGCAAAAATTTGAAACTGAAGTTTGTAATTTCTTGATATTAGAAGACATTTCTACAATACGTCTTGTTAACTGTATTGTTTGACAGAGGAATCTTATTTATTTTCATTGCTGATTCATTTCTAGAATTGTCATAGCCATTTTTCTGCATGCAGACAAAATAAGTGACCCACCTACAGTATGAGCTTTCAAATTTTTTGCTATCGGTTCTGATACTTGATAAAAATCGATTTTCATTTTATCAGAAACAGCCATTATGCTTTTGAAAAAAATTATCGTTTTTGTTTGCTGTTCAGACAATCTTTTGAAAAAAATAGAGATCTATCTTGTAAATTAAAGTGTATAGTTTAAAAATGTTTGCTTATTTACTTTTCCCGAGTAATCTCGAAATGATTCATTTGCCATTTTACATAAGAATACTAAACTAAACATAGCGACAAAGGATGATTTTCACTTCCGGTCCAATTGAAACCAAAAGATTTAATAACTTTCATTATATTTGCGAGTACGCGGTTAGTTGCTTTCTTACGTGTATTTAACTTTCTTCACTTCCAGTAGATTCCTCAATAGCGCATTTCTTTTTGAGAAATCTATTTTATTTGCGGGCATTTTCTGAAGTTAAGTACTGTGCACAAAACATCAGCTTCTAAAACTTTCAAAATAAGTTATATGCATCATCAAGAATACCATATCCGCAACCAACGCCTCACCATATTCAGAAGGTGAACTCTACACACTACTGCTGAAAGACAGCGGAATCTCATAGGCTGCAATGGAAATTTTTTATGATGTAAATCACATAGATGCTAGTGCTTCTAATAGCCAACCATGGAAGTTATCGCTCCCCAGTTTGTCACAAACCTTCTTTGATTCATTATCGCTGTTTGGCGACTTTTTATGTGAAGGAAGAATAGAAAAAGCTACCAGAAAGGCTACCTGCCACAGATTAAATCTAAAAAGCTACCAGCAACAGATTTCGAGTTCGAGTCCCGGTGGTGCCATGGATGTTTATAATGGTTCGAAATCCACCTTAAGCCGTAGGTTCCCGGTCTCATATGACTGTAGAGCCTCACATAGCCCAATCAAATTTCTCATCCATATCATTCTCAAACTCAAGGGAAATTCAGTGCAGACACAGTGATGTAGTGTGGTGTAGATAATAGTAGTAGTAGTAGTCTTTTAACGAGAAAACAGACAGTAAAAGGAGTAACTATATTTATTTGTTTATTATATCTGGATACAGATTTTTGTAGAATATCGTAAGCCACACCAGTGTCTCCTGGCGCATAATATAATCAAAATATATACAGATAAAAATAATTCATGATAGTAAAGCTTCTATATTCTAAATTTATATTTAATAGTTCTCTTCTAAATAATTATAAGAAACTAATCAAATGACTTTTTTTTTAATTATATTGTTAAAAATTTAGAGTTGACAGCTTTCTTTTATTTTTATTTTTATTTCATTATTTGCACTTTAACATGAGTGTAAACAAAAATATTAGTTGAAACAGATAAGCAGCATTAAATTAAAGTTTGATTTATACAGATACATTGAGTTGCTGGAATCAAAAATAGAAATTTAACTTTTCAAAAAAATTATTCCGATGAAGATGTTTGATTTTTATAACTTCCTACACTACAATTTCACACACACAAAAAAGTTCTAACATTCAAAATAAATAATATTACTCAAATTTGAACAAGGGTGTCAACAACAAATAGTTTTATGGGCTATTTTAAATCACCTCTGTCAAAGATGCTTATATTCATGTTTCGAATTCAGGTTTTTTTTTTTTTTTTTTAAATTAATAATTCATAAATAACATGCAATTAATTTTCTTACATGCTTGTATTATTGTAATGCTCATCTTATCCCTTATTTGTAATTAGGCTGCCATCTAGTGGCGAAATTTGCTACTAGTCAATAGTTCAATCTAGTTTTGCTACTGTCTACTAAAAAAATGTATTTATTTGTTTTCTTTGTTTATAATACCTTTTTTATAATTTATATAAAATTATAAATTTTAATCTGATTTTGTGGGAAATTTTAACATTAAAACAGCAGTTAATAAAAAAAAAAAAATGATATGATACGGTTAATGTTTATTTAACTGTAATCTTCATTGCATAACAGAAGTGTTTAGTTTTCCTTGTCATTGATTTGTTTGTATACAAGCATCTGCTGTTAAAAATGAGTCGATTATTGTCATTGAATATCATCCGAAAAAGTATATTTCAACAATTCAATGCAACGTTTAAGTCTAGTTTTCCTAAGAATTATTCTCTTGTTTATATGTCAGAAAATGGCCCCAATCCGTACATCGAGAGAGAAAATGAAAAAATTACTGAAAAACGAGCTCGCTTATTATATCAGAGTCGAAAACGGGGAATGCTCGAAAATGGTTTAATTTTGAGCACTTTTGCAGGAAAATATTTGAGCTCTTTTAATCCTGAACAGTTGGCTTTGTATGACAAGTTAATAAATATTCCTTCCAATGACTGGGATTTGTATTATTGGGCAACTGGTGTCAAAAGTACACCTCCAGAATTTGAAAATGAAATTATGGAATTGTTAAAGAGACATGTTAAGAATGAACTTAAAGAAACCCGTTATACACAACCTGATCTTAATTAAATGACAATTGATAGTCATTTAAGCTATTGAATTAATGAAGCATTATTTATTGCTGTAATTTTTTTGTTTGTTTGTTTCATATCTGATAGATTCTTACTTACGTCTGTTATTTTTATTTTTACGTGGTAGACTCTCACTGACAAATACAGCAATATTTTGGTGCTGCAAACTAGACTTTGCCTGTTGTTTTAACTAAAGTGTTTTATGTACAAAAGATTGTTTTGCTATAAGTTATAAATAAATACTTTATTTTTACTCAATACAATTGATTGTTTGCTTTTTACCATAAGATTTTTATGAAAAAATTAATATAAATAAAAGATATGTATACAATTTAAATTAATTAATGCTGATATTTTTCTGTTAACAGAGTGTCACTCTGTGACAAATGTAAAAATGCTATGAAATCATTGGCAATCATATTGTAATGAATCATGTAGCTTAAAAGATTTATGATACATTATTTATGTGCACGTCTTTGGTCATCGCCCTTTTAAAAGAAAAGTTTTGTAATATAAAAACAAAATATTGTACATTGATAGTTAAAATTTTAACTGAAAATAAAATAATATTTTTGTAGTAATAATGAGTTTTTAGATAATAATTTAAATTTAAAAAAAAAGTAGTTATACTAGCATATAGTTAGAAAAAAAATGTTTTTTTTTTTTTTTTACGGTATAAAAGTGTGGCCCCTGACCTAAACTTGTTTTGTAATAGTGTAATTAATATCTTCAGAAGAAATGTAAATTATAGAAATTGGATCCATTTTCCCATTTATTAAAAACTAAATATAAAATAGAAACCAAAACTCAATATTTGTATGAATCAATAATTTAAAATTTTCATATAACCAGAGATGTCAATTCTTATGGATTCTCCATTTTTACTACATAAGAAAAATTTTGAGTTAACTATGGAAAAAAATTAATTCTTGTACATAATTTTAAAAAAAGTGATATTTTTGTTTATTATTTTCTAATTTTATGCAATTAAAAACATTCCAATTATATCACAAAAATAGTGTGTGAAGAATATTTTTTACTTTGTTTATACTGAAATAATTTACATTTCTATAGAAAAGGAATAATTTCACTTTAAATAATGATTATCTGGAAGTATTAATTCTTATGGCATGAAAATTCTTTAAAAGCTTATACATACACACATAAAAAAAAAAAGAATAATGGTTAAATATTTTATCCTGAAGATCCTTCATAATTGAATTTTCAAAATTAAAAATGTGGAAGATGAAGTTTTAAATTTTCACTAGAAAATATCATAGTTTGTGTTATTATTTATAATTCATAGTTACATTAATGATATCTATTTCTTGAATTTAGACACCAATTTGACTTTGTTAGCTATGATATATATATGCCTATGTAAGATACACATATCATCATTGAAATTGTTTAAATCTATTTTATATAAGATATTTAAGGATTTGGAGATATTTAAAGATTTGTATTTGAATGGTTTGAAAGATGTTGGTATAGTTTAATATGCTCGTTTTACGTTTTTAAAAAATTAAATTGATGAAAGTTTATTATGTGACCGTTTTTAAAGTATTAGTTAAAAGAAATTTATACTTTTGATGATCTCAAATGGACTTACACCACCTTCAAAGTCAACTAAATGTCAAAATCATATATTTATAAAATATTAAATATGGGATTTCAATTGAATCAAACCAATTATTTTTATGAAATTTTTATCTGTCAAAAATAAAAATAAAAATAACAGTTATTTTATAGGTAATCATATTTATTTACTTCAAGTTAACAAACAGAACACACTACTGATAGAGTTTTCAATTCTAGCTATGGAGTCCTGATTCAGAAGCAAATAACAAAATTCCAGTGAACGAATGAAATTTTTGTCATTATAACAGTGTTGCTACACATATAAAAATGGAGTAGTGAAATCATGTAGTATAATTTCTGAGCTAAATATTATGTTTTTTGTAAAAAGTGGATTTACACCACTTTCAATTAATTATATTTACATTTCATAAACGGCATAAATTTATATTGACAAAATGCAGAAAATTTTGATGGATTTTTTTAGAAGGGGGTGGGGGGTGGAGCTACTGTTTATAGATTAAAACCTCATAGCAGATTGAATTCATTGTTATCATTCACTAACTTTTTGTTGAAAATGGTCTTGCGCCGCTCTCAAAGAAAAGGGTTCATATGCATTACTGATAGATAAATATTCAATGGCAATGTGTATTCATTTAATTTCCTATCAATATAATTAGCTTTATAAGTAAAAATGCATTCTAGATTAAAAATCTAAAATAAATTGCAAACACAAAAACAGATTTTATGTAAATATAAAAGTTAATTATTACTATTTTTTCAGGATGAAGATCCAACATCTTATGATATTGAAATTGATTTAGATGAACTCTTGGATATTGAAGGTGATTTCAACAGGAAAGCATGGTTAGGAGTGAGTATCAACATTATTTTATCATCAATTTTTTAATTAATTGTATATTCTAAAATATATCGAATACATTATATTCTATTCCTAACACACACATAACAAAAAACCTAAGTACTTGCAAAACTAAAAATACGACCATTTTACAACAAAGCCACTACCGGTATTTGTTACATGTAAATTGTATAACAAAACCCTCATAACTTTCAAAATACAAACATTCTGAAAAGCTTTGAATGCAAACCTAATAAAGAAAGGAAGAAATTATTTAAGATCCTAACTGCACATAAGCTGCAGCAACGAAACTGAAAATCATTAGACAAGCACAAATTTGTAGTGGTTGAATGGCTAGAACAGCATTTGCAAATCAAAAAAGAACACAAAAATTTATACAAAATTTACATTAACAGGGTATGAAACATGTTATACAGAAAAACTTATATCACCCTGAAGATAACTTTAACAAAAATATGTTTCCTCTGGATATAAACCATGTTATTTTTACTCACTAGATGACTGAATCCAAGTCAAAGACACCTCTAGCGACTATTCTGATAACACGAAATTAGCAGAATATATATATATATATATCCAATATCATTTATATATGGAAATTTTATGCACAGCAAGATAATTGTTCAAAACAGAATGAAATAGAAAATTTTGATTTAAACATAAAAAAAAAAGGTGTAAACTTGTATATAACTAAAAGTTGTAATAACTAGCTATTTTTTTTTTAAGGAAAGGTAATTGGAGCTAAAAAATCTCAGGAAAATGTAGAGGTAAGTTTACATCTGTAATATATTGAAAAATCAATTATTACTTGTTAATTCTATTTCATAAAATAGTTTAATTATATATAATCTGCAATGAATTAGTTAATTGAACTATATTAAAATACATTTTAGTGATAAGCAAATAAAATATAATGAATATAATAAAAATTCTTGTTATTTTTTTTATTATTTCTTTCAGAAATTTATTTGCGAACTACTCCAGAGGGCAAAAACATTGTAAACATTTGGGTTGTACGACAGAGATTATGTTCATGTGTTTCAATTTTCACGGAATAATTTCATCTTGACATGAACATATTAATGCACAATGAAAATACATCTTCCATTTGTGGTTATTTATGTTTTCATCAACCAAGTTATCAAAAAGAAAAATGGATAGAAATTCATCAGAAAAATGTTTTTCATATTTTATTAAGTTTCATCCAAACAAATAGATGTACTTTTTCTTTTAAATCTTTTAATTTGGTTTTGTTGCTTGTTACATTTGTTATTCTACCTGGTGATTGGATTACTTTTGTTTGAGAATGGTTATATTTTAAAGGAATTTATCAATATATTTATTTGTAGATTTTTATCTTTTATGCATTCATAATCGTGATTTATGTACATGGCACCACAAATGTTATTTAAATAAAACTGTGATTAGTGTTTCTTGTGTAATTTTATTTAAATAAAAGAACAGTGGCATATAAACTTTCATCCTTTATTTTAATACATAAAAACTTACAGATTGATATGAATATTATTAATTTTTTTCAGAATTTAAAATAAAAATGCTAAAGTTAAATTATTGTGAATTTTCTACAGATTATTTTATTTTCAATAATTTATTAACTTACAAAAAGATGTTTGTTTTTCTTAAATATGCTACCGGAAATATATATGCTAAAAATATGAAAATTGACCTGAAAGGGCATAAGGCATTTATCTACTCAAACATCACTGCTAACAAACAAATAGTTCCAACAAAAAATAATTTTTGGTGTTAATTTTCATTTATATGCTTAATTTAAGCATTTTCAAGGGGTGATTAAAGAAGCATAAAAGATAATTTCCTTTAATATTAAAAAAAAAAAAAAATTTAATAACTTTTTATAGCAATTATAAATTATTTGGGACAGGAAGTTGACCAAGATATCAAAGAAAAGCTGAGAGATACAAAAAAGATTCTTAGTTTTCACAGAATAGAAGCTCTTCTGTTCAGAATATCAGAAAACAATAGAAAAATTGTCATTATTTTGCTCTATTAAGATAAATGCATTTCGCACTTCAGGTTTTCGGATAGTTTCCGAATATTTTAATGTAGTTTCGCTAAAAGTCAAGATAGCTGTGAATATAATTTAAATGAAATAAAATAAATACTATTAATTTAATGAATAAATTTTATTTGAATTTGGAATATTCTTGTGACAAAAGTGAATTAATTAAATGATTGATGTTTTTAATACGAACTTAATTTCATTTATCTTGAAAAATGCATAGAATTTTGCATTGCACTTCACTAAAATTAAATGATAAAAAAAAATTCATTACTTAGGCAGTGAAACTAAAAAAAGAAAAATATGTCTTGTTTTTGGAATCAATTTTCTTTTATATATATATTATTTATCTACTCTGTAATTATGGAATTGGCAACTCATAAATAACATTTATTACATAAACATGATATTGAATTCTATTTTTATTTGTTATGAGTATTTTCAAAATTTAATTGGCTGAGGAGATCAAATTTATTTTTCAGAATTTTGAGCTTGTGTTTGTATTAATATTTCAATGATTTTTATTGAGAGACTAAAATTTGGCCCGCGTTGCTGTGGCTTTCTTGTATTTCGTTCAATTATTAGATACTATAATTGGTATTGTTAAGGAAGTGATTGGTAAAGAATGATGAAAAGATCAAATTAAGTTTCAATGAATAGAAAATGTTTAATTTTTTATTAATTTAATGAATGAGGTAGATAATGTTGATTTTTAAGACTGTTTTATAATTATTTTACGTAATATAATTTTTAATAATCATTACTTTCATTTAACTAAGAACTAAGCGATGAACAATATTTCTTGTTAGTCTGTCTTTCGTCGAAATAAATAAATTCGATGGTTTTCGAACACGTGAGCATGCAACATACAGCTGCCCATGGGAGAAACACGGATTCTGAGGTTAGATTTTTTTTTGGTGGTCGTTTACTGAAAATGATAATTGAAAAAATACAATACAATTAAAATAAAATCGGGATATAATAAGAAAAGACTTTAAAAAAATTCACAATAAAATACAAATGCAAACGATCGTTTAAGGTACACGAACACCTTCGAAAGAATGTTTTTGAAATTTTTTATCTTTGTACACATTTTTGGATTGAATGTATCTAAAAACTAATGATTTCACATAAAAAAAAAAATTTCATTATTATTTTTTAATTTTTATAAGCTAAAATAAGGGTAAAAATGGCCAAAAATTGATACTGTTACAAAACCTGAAATCAAATCAATATTTTTAAATTTCTAAGTTTGTATTTGTTTGTACTAACATTTTACAGTGAATAGACCTCTGGTAAATTTATATCTTTATTATTTATTATTTTGTGCTAGTTTAAATGCTGTCGACACAAAATTCTTCCAAAATTTGCATGTAATTCCAAGTTTAACAATTGAAATAAAAATATTTATGTAGCTATAATCATTTCAGAGGTCTATTCCCTGTAAATATTTATGAAAAACATAAATACAAAGTTTTGTAGCATTTGGATCAAAATTACTTGTGTTATGGTGTTTCACATGAAAACAAAAAGCATAAAAATTCATTCTGAGAAAAAGCTAAAAACAACTTTTAATTAGATATATTACTTTTAAAAATGTTGTAAATATATTAAAATGCCATTGAATTATCAAGTTCATAGTCTTATTTATTAAAAAATATAGTTTTGTTTTTCCTTAAAGCTGTAAATATTTTCTGAGCTTTGTTTTGAAAAAGTTAAAATTTGCTCGACAAATTTTTTTTTACAACTTCCTGCTATTTGCAAAGGCTTTTTAATATGAAATGACCTGAATTTAAAATATTTAGCCTTTTTGCAAGTGTTTTGATTAAATATATTCAAAACCTTTGAATTTCACATAAAAATATCAACTTTAACTATTCTTTATACAATTTATTCTTTAAAATATGGATAAACATTGCAAAAATGTGATATTGTTGCAAAATTTTATAATTCAAAAATAAATAAAACATGAATAGTTTTTTCCTTTGCAAGTATTTTTATGCTGGGAATATCCTTATGTAGGTAATATACTGTTTTCAAATTTATATCTCAATTATTTATACATTTTTGTATGCTTAAAGTTTGTCGACACAAACTTTTTTTACAAATTTACAAAAATTCTTAGTTTAAAAACTAAAATAAAAATAATTTATGAATTTAGGTTAATTTCCATGTTCTATTCCTTTCATACATTTAAAGAAAACTTTTACATGAAGTTTCAAAGCATTTAGAACAGAAATATTTTTATTGTGATGTTTTGAATGAATACAAAATGCATAAAAATTCAAATAAGAAATAATTAAAACCAACTTTTAAATATAAATAAAAACAAATGTACATACATAAAAATGTTATTGAGCTTTAAATTCTCCTTTATTAATATAAACACTTATTTATTTGTTTTGTTTTCTTTAAATAACTTCCAACTTAAAAGTACCATTTATCAATTTTTCTTCGACAATATTCAAAACTCAAATTTATAACTCAAATTCTTTGTTTTTCAAATAACAAAAGTTTTTAAAATAAAATGTCCTTGATTTTCAACTTGCAACTATTATAATACCTTTTATAAAATTTTAATGTTATCATTATATCAAATAATTGCAGAGTTTACTTCATTTTCACACTTTTCAAAAAATCCTTGAAAATTCATCATCTTTCTTTAAAATTATATTGTCTATATTATATTATCTTGTAGATCACATTTCATTTTAGAATTCTTAATCAAATACAACACATGTTGACAAACTTTAAGCATAGAAAAGTTCAATGTTTTGATTCACAACTTTTCATTCAATATATTTTATTCCAATTCAAACTTAGAAAATGTGTTTTTTTCTTCTTCACAAAAAAATGTTTTATTATTTTATGATGAAAGAAATCACAAAACAAATGGAAAAGTTAATGAGCTTTAAATTCTCCTTTATTAATATAAACACTTATTTATTTGTTTTGTTTTCTTTAAATAACTTCCAACTTAAAAGTACCATTTATCAATTTTTCTTCGACAATATTTAAATCACTCAAATTTATAACTCAAATTCTTTGTTTTTCAAATAACAAAAGTTTTTAAAATAAAATGTCCTTGATTTTCAACTTGCAACTATTATAATACCTTTTATAAAATTTTAATGTTATCATTATATCAAATAATTGCAGAGTTTACTTCATTTTCACACTTTTCAAAAAAATCCTTAAAATTCATCATCTTTCTTTAAAATTATATTGTCTATATTATATTATCTTGTTAGATCACATTTCATTTTAGAATTCTTAATCAAATACAACACATGTTGACAAACTTTAAGCATAGAAAAGTTCAATGTTTTGATTCACAACTTTTCATTCAATATATTTTATTCCAATTCAAATTCAAACTTAGAAAATAAAAAAAAATATTGATAATCAAATCAGGTAATACTTACATACATTTGATTTATTTCTCATAGAAATAATATAAATTTCATACAATATAATTTTCACAAAATTTAAAGTAGTACATAAAACAATAATATTCAGAACATGAGAATTTTACGGTTATGTAGTACAGGCATCGAGACACGGCGCCATCCTTTTATTGTGGTATATCTTTCGTCTGTGGTGGAAACAAACTTTTACTCCAACGATGAAATTAGTGCAAATAAGAATTCTGCAATTAATTATCGAAATAGCAATAAAATAGTCATTATATTGTTCGAAAAATGAAGCTACGAATTCCTCTAATTGCAGTATTGCAACCCTAAAGAAATTGGCGAAAATTCAGGGTTGCAAGATTGGCGCCTTCCTCAATGGTAGATTTTAAACGATTTTGCAATTAAATACGAAAAAAATCTGAATAAAAACTATCCTATCTCTCAAGTTGGAACAAAACACACATTTAAAAAAAAAAAAAGTTAAAATCGGATGGTTATGGGATGGTTTCGGAGTTCATCGCGAACAAACATCGTGACACGGGAATTTCAGCCATCTTTATTTTTCTTAGAACAATAATAAAGTTGCCAATTTTGCTTAACTAAACATTAACAATACATTGTTGCCACTACATTGGTTTGCCAAAGAAATTTTAAAAATATTTAGGGGTGGGCCACCCTTATCACTTAGGGGTTTAAAAATAGATTACGACCGATTCGCAGACCTACCAAATATGCACAAAAATTTTCATAAGAATCGGTCAAGCCGTTTCGAGGAGTTTGGCAACAAACACTGTGACACGAGAATTTTATATATTAGATAAAACAGATATTTTCAGCGAGAATTTGATTTTAAATTCCCATTCAATTTACATAATTTTTTTTTTTAACAAAATACATTACTGACCATTATGGATGGTTCATATCTAGGTAATATTAAAATAAAGAACACAATTTTGTAAATATTCTTATTCACTTTTATAGTTTTTAATTCACATTTATAACTTTATTTATTTTAGGCTTGGTTTTTATATGTTTGAGGGTTTTTTTGTGTTTAATTACATATGAGATTTCATGTCCTATCCATATGTATTACTTAAACTATTTTTGCATGATGAATTGAGTTTAGATATTTAATTTTTTTGTACATTTCTTTTCTTCTATTCTTTAGATTTATTTTCATCTTTAAGAGGAAAAATATTAAACTTAAATCTTTTTTTTTTGCAACACATGATTTATTTCATTCTAAAATCTCAAATAATTTTATAAATAATTCTTTAAAAATTATGAATAAGTGAAAACTAATTTGCACATTTACAGAAATAACAATTTATTTGCATGTAATTAATAAAAAATAAATTTTAAAACCTATTTGTTCTAATATAATTTTAAAGAATCATATTTATTCTAAGATGATTGTTAAAATATTAATTATAATATCCACTTAATGAATGTATTAACAATTATTTATATATATTTTTTCCAAATGTATGTAAGAAATCACTAGATGATTACATAAATAAATTATTTGCATTTAGTTTAGAACTTTTTTTGCCTGAGCTTCCAATATCGATAAAGAATCACAATTTATCTTGAAAAACATGAGTCAAATAACTCAGGAAGTCAAAATTTAAAATAGAACTAAAAAAAAAAACATTCATTTTCCCATTCCCTTTTTTTTTTTTTTTTTTTTTTTTTTTTTTTTAAGCTATCAATAGCTGGCCTTGATTTTGGAAAAAAAAAGATGTTTTTTATTCAACACTATCTTTGCAAAAATTTAATTTATTTTAATGACTTCATCCAAGATTATGCCTTTACAGGAAGCTGGACACCAACAAGTTCATTGTCATCAATCTAGAGAAACAGCTAAATATGAATATTTGGCTGCTGATATTGTAAGCCTGAGTTATGAATAACACACAAAAAAGAATATTCACACAAAAAGTTTTTTTAAGGCATCTACAACATCTTTTTCATGTTGCAATTCATTGCATTCATTTCATAGCAGCTGAGACAAAATGTAAATATAGCTTTTTAATTATGCTTTCTCAGCTCCTAAAGTCAAATTTTGAACAAACTATTGCAAAAATCAGATGAATGGCACTTACAATGTTTGTCTCTTCAAACAGGACTTTTGTATTGCATCACTTCTTTCTATTTTAATACATATAAAATTATTTCCCAGTTATGTTAAGCTTCTCAGCATTAGTCGATTTTCTTAGAATCAATTCCAAGAATAAATTTTAGGCAACAGCGTAATTTATTTTTAAACAGAAATTTTCTCTCTTCTGCTTATTCAATTTAGTATAGTTACCAGAACTTGACTTGTGAATGTTTATATATACCCATGAAAGTAAAAACAGTGAAGCGAAAATATTATTTTTTCACCGATAAATTTTATAATTATTGAATGAAATTGTTTGACACAATTATTGTTCACCAAAAATAATAAATTACAGCTGTTTCAAATTATTAAATATGTGTTTATTTTATAAAAGGTTAGGGAAACACAAAAGAGATAAAATAAACATTTTCATATAGTAGCTTCTTATTTTGAGGGAAGGAGACCAACACTTAAGCTCATTTGGAAATTAGCCATTCCTGAGCAGAAGAGGGGGGTATAGATTATTTCATAAAATGTAGAAGTAGTAGTAATTGTGTAGCAATTTCTAATTATGCTCATGATTAAAAATTAAAAAAATATATGCATATAAAATAGAAAAAAGATGTATCCTTTTCTGTATATATTAATTTGAAGCAATTTTATAAACTTCTTAATATTCGAGTGGTAAATTCCCCAATCTTTATAAAAGATATTTAAAAATATTTTAGAGCTTCAAAAAAAAAAAAAAAAAAAAAATTAACAGACATTTAACTTTTACCCATCACAGTTGATAGTTTTGTAAAGCTGTAGTTACTAATAGAAAAGCCCCGTAGGTTAACCTTCAGTTCGGAGTTGGATGAATTTATATAGATAACAGACTTAATGCAATTTTACTCAATTGATAAAATTTAATTAGTTTTATCTTACCAACTGATAATGTGTTGCCAAAAATGCTATATTATTATACAATAAAGTTGCATAATCAAAATAGTAAGCAAAAATATTTTATATTACAAAAGCAATATTAAAAATGTATACAAACATTTTCAATAAAAATTAATCCTATAGAATAAAATACATACAATAAAATTTAAGGTAATTTAACTTTAAAAAAGTTTAACAACAAAGCCTTAAAAATCTTATATGTCTGTAAACATTTATAAAAATAATGGAAGAATCTAAGCAATAACATTTTAATAAATACAGTTTTATGTTACAGAAAATTATAATTAATATTTCTTAAAATATGTATTGTATTTTTCCCAACCTCCAAACACTGGGGTGCCAGACTTTTTAGGTATTAAACCTGAAAAAACAACATTGAAAAACAAATTTTTTTTAAGTTTTTTAAAATACATATTAGAAAAAGGATGTTATCTCTATAGTTTTAATTTCAAAAATCAACTTATATTGCCAAAAAACCTTTTAAAATTTGTATCAGTTTTTGTAACTGAAACATTGACAAAATAATATTAACTAAAATTACAAATATTTTTTAAATAATTGACAAAACTATTTAAGTAATATTTTATTAAAATCATAAATTATCAAAATTAAATTTTTATAAGTTGAGTTTTCAATTTAAAAATTACACAACTACTAAACAATTTATTTAGCAGTATAATGACATAATTTTTTAAAAATGTAGACAGATTTTTTAAAAAAAAATCGAATATTTTCTTAAAATATTAATTTCATGAATGAAATTTAGAAAAGTAATTAGATGATTAAAAGTTATTACTGAAAAGAATGTAACGCAATTTAAAATGTGTACCTGCTCTTTGTGCTAAGGCTATAGCTCTCACAACTCGAAAATGTTGTTTATTACAGAGACCAGTTATGTGTTGAGGAACCACTGAGCCATCCGAGTTTAAAAATTGACTGATTATTAAAATATCCTGTAAGATACAAAAGAAATAAATTATTCTTCTGTTGATACTGTATGAGTACTTGAAAAAACAGATATTTGTAAAACTTTTAAATAAGTCATAAATAAAAGTATATTTTATACATTGAACAAAGAAAATATACTTTTAACTAATTTTATGAGAGACATTTTCTACTGATTCCTATAAATATAGATTTAAAACATTAATAATAATAATAAGCTTTACAAATATCCATTTCTTTAACAGATAGGAGAGATAAAAAAAATATGCTGAATTATATTCTATTTGTTTTATTTACCTTGTTGTAGTTATTGCACATTTCTGATCATCTTTGTAGCATTTTTCTGTCCTAATTTTTAACATAAACTTGCTGACATATAAATTTTTAAATTCTTATTTATTTTAATTACTTGATTTTCAAACTGATTGTGCTTTGAAAAATTTCACATCCACACTCATATTTATTAATTTTTCATGGATATTCCTTCTCATACATGTGTGCTATTTATGCTTTAAAAAAAAGTTTGACAATAGTTTTAATAATCAGATACACAGTACTTCACAAATCTTTTGCATATATGTAATTTTTGTTTAAGAAAAAAAAAGGGAGGAATTAATTAAAATTTTTAAAAGATTTTAGGAGGAAAAGAACGTTATTCTATTTAATATAGAAAAGTTTATCTATTATATATAATTCCGTGTCACGATGTTTGTTCGCGATGAACTCCGAAACTAACCATCCGATTTTAACTTTTTTTTTTTTTTTTTTAAATGTGTGTTTTGTTCCAACTTGAGACATAGGATAGTTTTTATTCAGATTATTTTTGTATTTAAATGCAAAATCGGTTAAAATCTAGCATTGAGGAAGGTGCCAATCTTGCAACCCTGAATTTTCGCCAATTTCTTTAGGGTTGCAATACTGCAATTAGAGGAATTCGTAGCTTCATTTTTCGAACAATATAATGACTATTTTAGATGGCGCCGTGTCTAATGCCTGTACTTGTTTCAATAAATAACCGTAAAATTCTCATGTTCTGAATATTATTGTTTTATGTTCTAACTTTAAATTTTGTGAAAATTATATTGTATGAAATTTATATTATTTCTATGAGAAATAAATTCAAATGTATGTAAGTATTACCTGACTTGATTTTTCAATATTTTTTTTATTTTCTTAAGTTTGAATTTGAATTGGAATAAAATATATGGAATGAAAAGTTGTGAATCAAAACATTGAACTTTTCTATGCTTAAAGTTTGTCAACATGTGTTGTATTTGATTAAGAATTCTAAAATGATAATATAATATAGACAATATAATTTTAAAGAAAGATGATGAATTTTAGGATTTTTTGAAAAGTTTGAAAATGAAGTAAATGCAATTATTTGATATAATGATAACATTAAAATTTTATAAAAGGTATTATAATAGTTGCAAGTTGAAAATCAAGGACATTTTATTTTTGTTATTTGAAAAACAAAGAATTTGAGTTATAAATTTGAGTGATTTAAAAATTGTCGAAGAAAAATTGATCAATGGTACTTTTAAGTTGGAAGTTATTTAAAGAAAACAAAACAAATAAATAAGTGTTTATATTAATAAAGGAGAATTTAAAGCTCAATAACATTTTTTATGTATGTACATTTGTTTTTATTTATATTTAAAAGTTGGTTTTAATTATTTCTCATTTTAATTTTATGCATTTTGTATTCATTCAAAACATGATAATAAAAATATTTTTATTCTAAATGCTTTGAAACTTCATGTAAAAGTTTTCTTTAAATGTATGAAAGGAATAGAACATGGAAATTAACATAAATTCATAAATTATTTTTATTTTAGTTTTTAAACTAAGAATTTTGTAAATTTGTAAAAAAAAAGTTTGTGTCGACAAACTTTTAGTATACAAAAATGTATAAATAATTGAGAAATAAATTTGAAAATAGTATACTACCTACATAAGGATATTCCCATCATAAAAATACTTGCAAAAAAAAACTATTCATGTTTTTATTTATTTTTGAATTATAAAATTTTTGCAACAATATCACATTTTTGCAATGTTTATCCATATTTTAAAGAATAAATTGTATAAAAAATAGTTAAAGTTGATATTTTTATGTGAAATTCAAAGGTTTTGAATATATTTAATCAAAACATTTGCAAAAAAAGGCTAAATATTTTAAATTCAGGTCATTTCATATTAAAAAGCCTTTGCAAATAGCAGGAAGCTGTAAAAAAAAAAAAAATTTTGTCAAGCAAATTTTAACTTTTTTTTCAAAACAAAGCTCAGAAAATATTTACAGCTTTAAGGAAAAATAAAACTATATTCTTTTAATAAATAAGATTATGAACTTGATAATTATGGCATTTAATATATTTACAACATTTTAAAAGTAATATATCTAATTAAAAGTTGTTTTTAGCTTTTTCTCAGAATGAATTTTTATGCTTTTTGTTTTCATGTGAAACACCATAACACAAGTAATTTTGATCCAAATGCTACAAAACTTTGTATTTATGTTTTTCATAAATATTTACAGGGGAATAGACCTCTGTAATGATTATAGCTACATAAATATTTTTTATTTTAATTGTTAAACTTGGAATTACATGCAAATTTTGGAGAAATTTTGTGTGTCGACAGCATTTAAACTAGCACAAAATAATAAATAATAAAGATATAAATTTACCAGAGGTCTATTCACTGTAAAATGTTAGTACAAACAAATCCAAACTTAGAAATTTTAAAAATATTGATTTGATTTCAGGTTTTGTAACAGTATCAATTTTTGGCCATTTTTTACCCTTATTTTAGCTTATAAAAATTAAAAAAAAAAATAATAATGAAATTTTTTATGTGAAATCAAATCATTCAATCCAAAAAGTTTAAAAAAAAAAAATTCCTTCGAAGGTGTTCGTGTACCTTAAACGATCGTTTGCATTTGTATTTTTATTGTGAATTTTTTTTAAAGTCTTTTCTTATTATATCCCGATTTTATTTTAATTGTATTGTATTTTTCAATTATCATTTTCAGTAAAAGACCACCAAAAAAATCTAACCTCAGAATCCGTGTTTCTCCCATGGGCAGCTGTATGTTGCATGCTCACGTGTTCGAAAACCATCGAATTTATTTATTTTGACGAAAGACAGACTAACAAGAAATATTGTTCATCGCTTAGTTAAAAGAAAGTAATGATTATTAAAAATTAAATTACGTAAAATAATTATAAATCAGTCTTAAAAATCAACATTATCCACCTCATTCATTAAATTAATAAAAATTAAACATTTTCTATTCGTTGAAGCTTAATTTGATTTTTTCATCATTCTTTACCAATCACTTCCTTAACAATACCAATTATAGTATCTAATAATTGAACGAAATACAAGAAAGCCACAGCAACGCTTGGCCGGATCTTCTAGTAATATATATATTTTTCAAACACATCTTGCACAAATCTTTAGATACAATTTAGATTTGTATAAAATTTATCCATTTCACATAAAATTCTTTTTTCAAATAAATATTAAAGAAAATATATGATTAGAACAATTAATTGTTTATTTACATAATTAGAATATCACAATGATGTCAGACAGCATGCATTGTTCAAAATTCACAAAATAAAAAAAAATTGCAAATCAGGATTAAACTCTTAAAAATATTAATCAAAGAGTTTAATTCAATTTTTAATCAGAAAAAGCAATAGAATAACCAGTAAATCATAATCAAGAGGTTAACAAAGGGGAGGTCTCATGGAATGTGAATCGCCATTCGTAAAATAAACAATCCAAGATTATCTGTTACAAAAACAGAATCGCAAGAACAAGTTTAATCAGCCTACCATGTTCAAGTGGTAAAAAAAAAATTCTTCATAGATATAAAGAATCAAAATTTACTTCATCTGTCATAAACATGAAACAAATTTTTACAGTTTACAGTAGTTATTTATATTTGCTAATGAAAGCAAATATAATAAATTTTATACTAATAATTGTACAATGGTTTGGATAAAATCAAAAGGATTTAATTCTATTCATTATGCATGACAATGGAGGAATTATATACCATCCTCTGGAGTATATAATTCTTGAATTTATTGATGGCACCATGAATCAGTAAATGTATATTGACATTTTAAATTGATTATTTTAAAATATTTTTATTGATTATTTTTATAGAGACTCAATATTTTTATAAAGATAACAATTCTAATCTTATTGCCTTATAAATTCAATTGTGGATCTTTTACAGTTCTAAAGAAGTCATTAAAATGCTGTGGTCACCAGATTTAAAGCATATTTGACCAGAATTTGAAAATAATATAAGAAAACACAATTTCTTCAATGCAGTAGCTAAAATCTGTAATGCACGAAATAAATAGAATGACTTTATGTATTTTAGCTAAAATCTATATAAGACGAAAATATGAAATATTTTAATCTGTATATAAGACATACATAGACTGCAGAATTAAGATAAATAATTCACTTCAAATAAAAACATTACAACAGAAGAAACATTTAGATTGAATATTTCAGATCTAGCTCAGTTAAAGGCACTATTGATTTGAATTGACAAGAGAGAAGAGGTTAATGAGATAAATATATTTTAGCTAGATTTCATAATTAAAAATGTCTAGATTAGTAAAAAGTTCATTCTCAAAGGAAATTTTTAGTATATAAGAGCATTTTGTTTCAAATAGTGCATTAAAACAAAGAGGTTCTGTCTTTATGGTTGCAAACTCGCCATAATAAATAAATAAAAATTAAGAGGTCAGTATTACATTAATACTGAAATACAATTACATAAATTTCTATTGCATAAAACAAAATGTTGCCAAACTACCAAAATGTTACATTCTTACAATAATGCAATTTTCAGAGTATAATACTAAGCACTGCAAACTGTTACTGCAAGTTTTTAAAATATTAAAAGCATTTATTTATTGGTTCAAATATAAAAATGATAATTTTTAAATATAATTTAACTAAAATCAATCATAGAAACAACATAATTATCTTATGATTAATTTACGATTGTGAAATATACTTACAGTGTGTTTTAAGAAATAAACACCTATTCGACACAAAGGGCAACCATTTCTGTTTTGTAAATTAAGTACTTTTCCTTCCCGTTCAGAGTTTATTTTGACTCCTTCAATGACAATTTGATTTTCTGTTTCAGTTCGTTTAACTAAATGAAATAAATAATTAAAATATTAAAAACATCTCCAGCATATGTAAAAAAGCATAATATACATTAAATTTTTTCTGAATTATCAAATGTTTTGTTTTTAAATGATTCTATTCAACTGCATAAGAAATACCGGCAAAAGAAAGTAAAAAGCCCGTTTAGTAAATAGAATTAAAACAATTGCATATTATTTATACTACAGTTACCTTCTCTTAAATATGATGGGGCAGTAAGAGAGAATTGGCGCATATTTTTTGAGGTTAAAAGCCAGAAGTCATAAAGACTTCTGAAATTTTTAAAAGAATTATGCGAAAATATTTTATTACAAATCATGTTTACTGTTTACAATATTTTAATAATCAAAGCATAACGTTATTGCCAGGTTTAAGCTTAATGTTATTGTATGCTTATTTATTTATTTATTTTTTCTTTGTTGTTTCTGAGAATTTCATTTCTATAAATGATTTAAAATAAGGACCATATAAAATTGAAAGTCATAGTTTGATAATATTTTTATTGAAAATCTATACTTTTATCTATATTTTTATTGAAATTATTATACTAGAGCTCAGTTTTGTGAGTCAAGAGACATTTCAAAAATCGAATTGGAAGGGCATTTGATTGCTTAAGGAGTATTTGAAGGATTTAATGTGATGTTCTGTAGAAATAGAGAGACTCTAACATTTTTATATTATTTAAACAAAACTATTTTTTTTTCTCAATTTGAATTCAACTACATATCTTTAGTAATAATGAATTGTCGATGGGCAGATTAGAAAATAATGAATAATGACCGGGTGGATTACTCCAGGATGAATTGGACAATTTTCTGAAAAACAAAAAAATATAATGAATTCTTTCTAAGATATGAACCTCAGTAGTTTCAAATATTGAAGAAAGTATAGTCGTTCGAAAAAATAGTAGAGCACCATGGCCCCTTCAAAAAACGCACCCCCTCCTAAAAAATTACCTTTATTTTGAATGGAGTCACTCTTTTTATTGATCTTAACTCCGTTTGTATCAAATGCCCCATTTGTTTCTCTTTTTAACCCACACAAATCAAGATTGAATTTTGGGTGTTTCTTTCCACATGATTCCCCAGAATATATTTTTTTCACTCAAGAAAGAATTCAAGAGGGTTTATCTCACAAATGTACGATTAAATCACATGTACAGTTCACTCCAAGGTCGGAGATTTTCAGATTTCTAGAGTTTACGTCGAATTTCATTGCCTGGTCTGCGGCAGACCTTAATTATCACACTGCGTGATACACGAAACCATAAGGTTCTCACTTTAGAAATAGGCGGAAACTCTGGCCTATTCGTTCACTTCAGAAAAAGAGAAAAAAAATACTCCTTGTCAACTTGTTGCAGAACTTTCTCCTTTCTTCCTCAAAAACCTCCCTTTATGAAAATCCGTCAAGAGAGGAGGGGGAGGTCAGCTTTCTTCACTTCTCATTAGAGTAGATATGCTCTTAGCCCATGGTCAATCATCAATCACGATACAACAACTTCTGGTGTAATCCATATTCCCTCTGTAATTGTTTTGACCTGTGAAGGTCGCACAGACAATCGCTAATTTCAAAGGTCTCATTATCCATGACACTGAATATCTGCTATAGGTTGTTCTCATTGGCACAAAACACTTGCATTGTTCACGCCTACATGCAAGGATACCCCTAGTGGCGAAAAAAGTGTATGTATACACATGCGCCTGCGTGTGCATAAGTCCGAGTTTGAGTAGTGTAGTGCCTGATCAGCAAGAGTGAACAGCACGGCAGCGAGTGGCTCTGACTGTCATGTAAATAAGACGTAGTTAAGTTTTCATTGTGAGTACTTATTGTGTTAGTGTGAGTGTGATTAAAAATACATTCCGCTAGAGTGAGTGCTATTGACGAGCCGGAGAGTGGCTCAAACCTGTGGATAGCATAATAAGTCAAGTGAAAAGCTTTGTGAAAAAGTAAGCGAAACTTTGAAATCCATATATTTAATATTTTGTGCAAACATGTTTAAAGGTGCCAAAAAGAAGATTTGCGGCTCATTGCCGCAGAAATAAATTTGATAGTATCTGAAAAATTAACAATTTCAGATTTATAAGATGCAATTGAACAAAGTGATGTGTTTAAAAATAGACCAGACATGGTCAAAGACATTGCCAATGCGATTATTGACAATCGTAAACATGAGGAGCAACGTCAAATAGATCCGGAAAAATAAAATTAGAGCGAGTTAAAAATGAATTAGAACTCGCAAAAATTAAAAGCGAAAGTAAGCCAGAAGTGCGTGAAGGTGAAGCCAAACCAGATACTATTGATCAAGTAATAAAAAGTGTTAGAACTTTAACTGTTAGAATTCCCACTCGACAGGAAGGGTGGAGTTTTTTCTTTAATTCTTTAGAACGCGCATTTAGTACTAAAGAAGTACCTGAGATATATAAAGCTGAGATTCTGTTAAATTTATTAGGGGAAAAAGCCACTGACTCATCGTGCTTTTTTTTTTTAAATAAGATAATTGCGATTGAGAGAAAAAAAAAATTGTTCCTAGAATTATTTACTGTTAAACTCGTCGCAAGTCAGTAACGATTAATTTATTCTACACATCCAAGCCATATTATTACGATCACTAATATATTTGAACAGACGTAGATCAAAAAAACTATTATTATTTTTAATACTTGTACTGTTTGCTTTGACTTCGATGCAAGTATAATTATAAAATGTTTTCAGTGGTTTTTCTTTATTGACAAACATTAGTATATATATATATAAGATATGAAATGATATATAAGAAATGATTTTTTCCATGAACGACACTTAGCTTGGTTTGAAAATTATAATTTTACATTATTGGGACAGCAAAGAAAGTAATTTCTGTTTCACAATGGGCTTTAATAATGAACACTGAAAGAAATTTCTTGCCGACGCAATAATATTTAAACAAAATAACATTAATATATTCTAAAATTATTTTTATAAGATCAAATAATGAATCAATTAATGGCGTTATCTCTTGATATTTAATTATATACATTTTATTGGACATATATAAAAAAATCCTGTTTAATCTAAATATATATCTTCAACTAAATTGGCTATCATCAAGGTTGTTTTATATGCCGAAAACATTTATTAAAGAAATATAAAAAAAAAAAATGTACTTATTATCTTTAAAAATTGTGTTTGGTCATTCAAAAATGCTAATGAGTATAGAATAACATTAGATAGGTAAATATTACAAAATTGGATTATTTTGTTATTATCCAAAAATATCCATATGAAATCTCTAATAATCAATATGTATATAGATGATAAATAATTATACAGAAATCTGAAAGTTTTCGATATAAAAGGTATCCCAAAATTCATGCTAGAAGTAATACTTTTAATAAAGAGTACAAGAGTTTTTGTTTTAGAAAACAAATTTGGCATACTCACTTCTAAAAATCAGCTATTTCATAATAAAATTCTCTAGACTATTTAGTATGTTTGAGAATTCAAATTTTGTATACATTTTGAAACAAATGGTATTGGCCTTAAAGATGAATATCTGAAGGTCTCCGTGGCGCAAATGGCTTGCGCACTCGGCTGTTAACTGATGGGTTGTTGGTTCGAACCTGCTTGGGGATGGCTGTTAATTTTAAAGGAAAAAGCAAGTTTCAATAGTTAATGACAGGAAAGTGATGCGAGATTTTTAAGACCTGATGTTGTCTTTGTTTATTTATTCATTTTATAATCATTTTTCGTTATGTTAGAAATTTATGACAGCTGAAGTAATTTCTGGGGCCTCATGAATGCTAGCGCTCTGGGGCTCAGTGCCATGAACGCTTGTAATGGTTCAGAATCCTCTTTAAACCGTAGGTTCGGACTAAGACTGTAGAATGGTGTACGTCGAACTGGAAACCCTAACCCATAAAAAACATCTACCATCTGGAAATATGTCAGCAGGCAGACGGCCTTGGCCCACCATGGGGCTGTTGCATGATGATGATGAAGTAATTTCTAAGAGATTACGATAGAAAACATGACTCCTATGACCAGTTACACACTTACAGAAAATAAAACATTTTTAGTCATGATAAAAAATATAAATCAAAGGTTTGAGATTTTAATCTAAAATAACTTAAATTAGTTAAATATGTCCAAGAATTTTCTACTATTTTTTTTCATTTTTAGTATTTCTTTAAAAATATAATAATGTTTGTAAAGTAAATCGAAAACTAACACAATCAAATTAGTAAAGAATTTTAAATTTTTTTAAAACTATTTTTATTGTTGTTATTACAAAAAAAAAAAATTTACTACTGACGGCACCAAGAAGTATCAAGTATACTTTTTTAATGATAAGCGGTGTGAAAATCTGATTACACTACATAAATAAGGTTTTTATTTAATTAAAAAAAACTAATTTAATTTTTCGTTATTTTTGGCCACAAACCAGGTAAAATATATAAATTCAACGAAACACAGCTGGATAACTTTGTGAAAATTTGTTATGTCTTAGGAATTAGAAACAAATATTTTTCTTTATATATGGAGAGACGACATTAATTTGAATGGCAAGCACAGCAGGTCAACTATATGTAATATTCTAGAAGTACAGGTCTATCAGTAACTACAGTAAGATCTGTGACTGACCAGCTGAGATAACGCTTGAAGCTAAGGTCTTATAAAGTCACTGGACACGAAGATGATAAGTAAATAATTAAAAAAATATAACTTTTTTTAAAGATAACCTCAAAAAAAAAATATATATATATATATATATAACAAAAATCAGCCATGTGTCATCCAAAAGCCAGCCATCAGCCAAAAATCAGCTAAGTGAGCTATGCAATCAAATGCATAGGTTCTTAACCATTTTATGAAATCCACAAATACCCTCTCAAAATAATAACTTAACATCTCTAAGCGAAATATTCTAAAGACCAAATAAGCTCTGAATGCATGGAACTCTTTTGTCTCATCGTGAAAGGTCATATATATGAATATTATCATTTGTTTATTTTTTGTATTTCTAACACTTTCTAAGGCCTCAGCAGCTGTTCAGACAGCTAATACTTGAGTATCTATTCAGCATCTGGGTAATTCGCACCTTCTCCCTTCTTGCTTGAGGCCAACGGAAACGATTTCAGATCTACGAATTTATCGACATAAACTCCGATACTTTCTATTTTAAAATACTATTCAGATTTTGTACAAAGCTCTTTTACTTTGGAAAACCAACGAGCTATCTACCAGAATATTTTTATCCTCAAAAAATTTGTCGAGGTCAACTTTATCATGGAGAAGTTTCAACCAAAATTTGTGAGAAATTCAATGTATTAGTGTGGAACACTAAAGTCCATAATTGCTTAAATTGTAATAAATATAATAAAGATACTGCAAACTGAAAATTTGAAGCATTCGACTGAAATTTGTTTGTCCCCCGGCCTACGTCAGGGGGTAGTTTGAATCTGAAACATAAGTCGCATTATCTCCGATACAGCCTCTAGCTATCTTCATAAATTCTTCAAGGTCGTAAAATATGTCATCAAAAAAGGACACTAACTCGAGCGGAAATGCTATTCCGTCAAAAGTTGGAAAACCGAACTGTTTGATTGCCACCCAAATTACAACAAACATGTGCAACTGAAGATATAGTAAGTAAAGTAAGCTTATCTTAAGACACTTGTGTAGATGCGATTTCAGATATTTAGTTTACCATATCTACTATAATATCAACCAATAGTCAAAAATATTTTGAATGACAAATAAAACTGATCATACAGATATCACGGGTCAAGTTCAGCAAAAATTAGATATCAACCTGATGACCTATCAATAATTCAATCAGAAAAATTTCCATAAATTGTAAAGAAGAAACTTTATTTTAAAATCAAATTACAAAATTAAACCATCATAATGTAATTATGAAATCATTTTATCAATAGTACTCTATTTTCGAGAACTTAAGTTATAAAAGAATGATTATAAAGAAATCTTAAATGTTGAAACTATTTTATGTTAATATAACAAAACAACCAAAAGAATGAGCTTCTTTATAAAAATCTTGAAATCGAATGAAAAGATAAGACGAATATATAACAAGTCAAACTATTCTGAACAGATAACAATCACAAGTCAAAATATTCTGTATGACTAACAAAACAGATCACATCAATATCGTAAGTCAAGTTCAACAACTTAGACGTCAGCCTGATAGCCTATGGATGTTTCAATCAGAAAACTTCCATTAATTGTGAAGAAACATGTGATTTTAAAATTAAATTACAAGATTATTTCACAGCATAAAATATTTATGAAATCATATATGAATAATGCCTTATTTTTGAGAACTCATATTATAAAAGAATGGTTATGAGGAATTCTTGATTGGTATTATTGCTTGATGCTCACACATAGTAAAAGAGAGAATGAGGTCTTTTATAAAAATCCTGAAATTGAATAAGCAATAAAATCAAAATATTCTGAAAATAATAATAATAATATCTGATTAACAATAAAAATATTCTGAAAAATTAAATAGATATCGCAGATCAAGTTTTGAATCCCGATTGTATATGTATTACTGAGTCAAGTCTAGCAACTATGTGCCAGAAGAAGATCTGACAATGCTTCGTTACAAAAGATCACGTTAATTGGAAAGATAATATATATGATTTTAAAATTAAAAAGAAATATTAAAATTATTTCTCTGCATAAAATAATTATAAAATTTCATCAATAATGTCTAATTTTCAGGTTATATATAGTTGTTAAAAAGAAATCTTAAATGTTGAGACTGATTAATACTATTGAGTTGTTCCATATGAAATAAACTTACTTAATAAAATTTCTAAGATTTTAAATTTCTTTTTTAATTGATTACTAAAATTAAATAAATTTCTCTTTTAAAACTATCTACATTATCATTTTGTATAAGTGATGTGAGCATTCCAGGGTTTACTAAAATGGTGAAATTAAATCTCACTATTTATTTTATATTGATCTCTCCACAAGCAGATTAATTTTATTTTTCAAAATGTGATAAAATATATTTTATTTTCACTTTTGATTTAGATTTTATATCAGAATTTATTGCAATTAATATTTTTTTTTTTGAAATCTTTCCAAATTTATGCATGTATTTTTTTCTAAAATATCTAATATATATCTGGGAATTCTAGGAATGTCTAGTAATTCTGATTTTCTTTACCTAAGACACAAAAGAAAATAGCCAAATTTAAGACGTAATAAGTCTCTTATAAATATCTAGGAAAAACCCCGTTGAGGTTTAATAAGTTTCACTATCTATTATAAATAAATTTTAACTCATTGTATATCAAATAAAGATTGGTTTTGAATTATAAAGTGTATTTCAATAAGAGGTTTAATAAAATTTTTAACAATAAACTTTATGTATAAAACATTTTTGTAGTGAAATCGATCAATGTTATAAATTATTTGACAAAAATTCCTACAAATATAAGCAAATTTATGAGCATAATACTTTCATTTCACTCCCCAAAAGTATGAACAACCATTTAAAGCTTTTGTCAAAATATATAACACATTTTATATTATTTAGACAAAAATCAAAGCAAGACAAAAACAAAAACAAATGTCAAAAGAAAATTTATTAACTCTATTCAATTCCAAATAATAAAACGATTTTTTTTCATTTTTGAGAAATAAAGCATTGAAAAACATTCACACATTATTTGAAATTTATAATTCACTTTATTTTTCATATTTCTATTTTTAAACAATGACATTTAACCCTAATAAAAAAATTTATTAATGAGAATTTTGCAACATTTCAACATTAGTTCCGTATAAATTTTTTTCTAAAAAGAAAAGTGCAAAGGAATCAAGTGGATACCACAGATGCAACATAACTATTAAAAATTGTAAATAATATTCTGAAAAAAAAATCAAAGTAAATAACACAGAATATTTGAAATTAAGGTATATTTAAAAATATTACAGCTGCATGAACTTCAAAAATTTAAATATTTGAAACAATTAACTTTAAATGAAAGAACATTTCTAATTCAAGCTACTATCTATATATCAGAAAATTGTTTTTAAAAGAATTTGAAAATGTTTATAATCTTTTGACTAGACGAAAGAATAATAACTTAAGAAAAAAAAAATAGAAAATATTCAAACTGAACCTCCATGTAACTTAGTATTTCGTTCTGGATCTATAAATCATACCATGTTAATTGGATTTTGTGGATTGAATTTTTAAACAGAAAACATGCCATAAATACCTTTGACAATGTGGTAGATTATATTTACATCAGACACATACATGATAATACATACACAAATACAACAAGTAAAAATAAGGAAGATCCAAATTGTATATAAATAAAAAGATTTAGTATTTTTTTACTTTGTCCTTCATCTTATTATGAGAGTAAATTTATCTTAGTTGCTTAGAAACTGTTTAAAAGATACTGCTTTTGATTGGCATGTATTGTATTTGAATATTTTTATGAGAATTAACATCTAAAATATATAATTATGTTGATAAACTGCATTGCTCTTGAGATGTTTTTGGCTATTATTGTTTTTATTGAATTCTTTCTAAAAAGCAATTAAGACTTTTGGATTGGCAGTTACAACTGTAGAATTAATTTTTACTTATTTATTTTACCCTCTCACTCATAACATCCTTTATTTCTCGCTTTCACTACAATCTCCACTTCTTGCACGTTCGAACAATTCTTTAACATTCTTTTGTTCTTTTTCTAAAAGCCACAAAGGCACTGCAAGAGGATTGAAACTGTAAAATACTTGATGATGTCGCATGAAGTTTTCATACAGATGCTCTGGAATAGGAACACAATTTGGGTCTGGATCTGGGCCACCTGAGGGAGAAAAAAGACTTTACATTGATCATAAAAGTTTTTTTTTTTTTGTGTGTGTTTATAATTAATTCTTACATAAAGAACAGGAAACAGATCTTATGAAAGATGTTCATATAAACTATCTTTTAAATATTATTAAAGAAAAGAAATTTATATATATATATATATATATAAGATATGTTTATACCAAGCAATTTTGATGCAACACATTTCTTCAGGGAGGGAAAAAAAAAATGTGTACGTGTAATAATTATGCACGAAGGAAATTAAAACTTAATGCTGTGGTGTAAAATTTTAAGCGTTCATTAACAAGTTCAGTGAAACCTAATCAATAATTTGTTTATTTTGGTTAAAAACCACAAGCAGCCATTTTGTTTGTTTACTTGCCAATTTGGTACAAGAAGTGATTCTGATTCTAGATATTTGCCATAAAAAGATTCACATCTTAAGACTGTTGCTTTGAGTTAAATTGATTATGAAGCAAATTAAAGTTATATAAACAATTGACAACTAAACAATATTAAAGCAATCATTATTCTGATGAAACTGATCAATTTCTACTGCACGCAGATGCATACAAAATGAGCAAAATAGCACCATCCATTTCCATTGAAAAAAGATTGCAGAACTTGCTGTCTTGTCTGACTTATAAGAAATTTAACTTCAAACACATAAAAACTATTTTTAAAATCAAAATGTACATTTTGCCTATGTAAGTATTTAAATTTATGTTTAAAAGTAAAAATGATCTTTTATGTACAATATATAGATATACTTAACCTCACTTACAGTTACATATAGTCATGAAAAAGATGTGATTATGATAATCATTTTAAGAAATAATAAAAAACTAAAGCAATTCTTAACAAGCTTTTATTGTGATGAGAGCAATTAAATTTAATTCTAAATATAATAGCAATTGAAGATTTGAGCCAACATAGAAGCAAAATTCTTATTAAAATGATATTTATATTACTGTGCCTTGTTTGTTGCATACATACACACAAAAATATTATATAAAAAAAAAGTACTTTACATCAAGAAAACCTGTATTGTAATTTTATTTAAATTCTTCAACCAACTGAACAAAAAATTTGCAACTTAAAAACATACAATAATAAGGATTACTAGATAATAAAAAATAATTTTAACTTAAAATATTGAAGAAATATTAAAATTTATTATACTTAGTCTAGAACTGTAATATTCCTTTTTTGGTCGTGTTTGAATAAAACTAGTGGCTTTTTGAAAATCTGAAATAAAAGAAAATAATAATAACATTGATAATTGATAGAAATAAATACCTTGAAACATATTGCCAGATGTTCACAATTTCAAATAAATAAAATTTTATTTAGAAATAATACTTAAAAATACATACACATAAACATTCCTTAAATCTAAAAATTTTCAACAGGCATATCTATTTCTATACATGAAGGTTTGGTTTGTCGCTCTACGGTCATCTTGTGCACACATTAGGCTAAACAGACCGGTACTTACAATTTAAAGTGGATTCGAACCACTACAAACTTACATGACACTGCCAGGACTCGAACACGAAACCTGTGGTACCGAGCGCTAGCCACTTGGCCCTCTCTATATACATAAAGGAGTCTAAATACAATCAATCTAAAAAAATTAACATCCATTAAAATAATGAGATTTAAGAAATTCTATATATAAATATAAAGAAGAATTTTATTGCAACATACATTACATTTTATAAGTTAAACAATATTTTACAAAAGTCAAATTAAAATGCATCACCAGAAAATGCAAAGCTGTAAAATTGGCATACCACAAAATCTACATACAGGAGATGCTTTTGTAATACATCACCTGATTTTACTTTTATTTAAACAGGAACGAGAAAAAACATTGTATAATATTATCGGGAAAAACCCAAAAAACTTGAGTATGCATTGCACAATTTGTGTTATTACTGTTCCAATTAAAATGGCTTTAAGGCAGGAAATTAGCATTGACATTCAGAAATTTATAATTAAATTAAAGATAATACTAGCTCTTACATTCTAAAAGCATACAATAAATTGCCTGTTTTTTTACATGCACTTAGGTGGAAATATATATTTCACTTGAAATAATAATATTGCATTATATCTGAAATTATACAACACTTAACTATTCAGTCATGGCAATTCAACGTTGAATTTTTACATATTTTTGAATGGGTGGAAAACCTTTAATAAATATTTACTAATGATTTCCACTACTCTGAATTTATAAAGTAAAATAAGGATTATTATTAATGATAATTATAGTCATGTTCAGTAAATACCAAATTTTATTAACAACTAAATACTCTGTAGATTTCAAATAATTTCCATATCACATAACCTATCAAGTAATTATAAAAAGAAATTCATTTTTCATTTGTTAGATGAAAAATTTAAGAAACAAATATTTCTTTACAAAAATAGTAAGACTAGCATATCACTATGGTTTGACAAAAATTTAATACAGGTAATAATTTTAAATTTGCTGATAAATCAAAGTATTTTTCTTTTCCCCAAAGGTTGAAAAAAGAAAAGGTATTCAGTAAGCAATAAAGATTTTTATATTAAATAAGAAAAAATTATTGATACTAACGCTCAATTTATGTTCACTAAAATTATAACTTTTTCATTTAAGCATGGTATTCTAAAATACCCTTATTTCACTTGAATTAAGCAAAAAACAATGTTGACTGTCAGTAATATGTATGGTAATGTCACTAATTAAAAGATAACTGATTTGAAACATGTAGTTCAAATCAGTGATTAATTTTCTGATTTATTTTTATTAGCTATTTTTAGACTTTATTTTTGTCCAAATTAAAATAATTCCAGAATTGCCCCACCCAAACTGGTTTCAAATGCATTAAAAAAGCAAATACCAAATTGAATATATACGTGTATCAAGTATTTCTGTTATCAATAAATTGATTTCATTGAATCATGCTTAACTTTTAGAAGTAAATATAACTATAGTCTTCTTTGTTCTATTATTTAACTTATTTTGTCTAATAAAAATAAAATTATTTTTCTCTTTTTGGGAAAAAACCTAATTTATCACATCTCTGTCATTTAGTGAACTTACAAATCAAATCATTGCTTATGTCCCACTTTTAATATATATTGCATTTTTTTTCTTTTATCTCTTGGCATGCAAATAGACCTCACATACACAATTGTTTTATTGCAAATTAATAAAAAAACATAATGGTATCAACATTTATCTAATATATAAAATTCTCGTGTCACAGTGTTTGTTGCCAAACTCCTCCGAAACGGCTTGACCGATTCTTATGAAAATTTTTGTGCATATTTGGTAGGTCTGCGAATGGTCGTAATCTATTTTTTAAATCTTTAAGTGATAAGGGTGGTCCACCCTAAATATTTTTTTAAAATTTCTTTTGTAAAACAATGTAGCGTTTTTTTTTTTTAATTTCTTAGTCATGACATTACAGCACGTGTGCTTAAACAAAAATTAAAGTCTTTAATTGGCTTCAAGTGATCTTATATAAATCAACAGGTGTTGTGAACACGCACCAACAACGGCCGTTGCTTACCTGTATATATTATACGCAACGTTTTAGTGGGAATAGTTTTAATTTAAAAGAGAAATATTTACGTGTTAAATAAATGAACAATGTGTTTTTATATAAATATATATGTTTTATCATTGTTAAAGGTAAGTCAAATAATAAGAGAACGAATACCGTTATATTTGCACATGTAGCATGTTAATGTCTTAAGTTAATGTTTTGTTAAGTTATATTCTTTGCACGTGTAGCATTAAATTATATTTACACGTGTAACGTGTGCTAATGTTTAGTTAAGCAAAATTGGCAACTTTATTATTGTTCTAAGAAAATAAAGATAGCTGTTATTGCGTTTTTAACAGGTGTAATTGTGTTGTAATTTTCTTTTATTGTGGCGAATCTGGGATTCCAGTAGTTATTTGCAATCCGAAAGCGTAAGATTATCGGAAGCAGAAACTTATAACGACAAAACTATTTGGTGGCAATCTGTTACTCCTTTCAGGTGATTTCTGGCAAACACTTCCTGCCATTCCATTTCAACGTGCGCTGATGAGATCAACGCTTGCTTAAAATCATCGTCACTGTGGCGTAATGTTTGTAAAATGACAATTAAAAGTAAACATGCGCGTTCAAATGCTTCAAGATCCATCCGCTGAAACATTCTCAAAGCAACTGTTAGATAATGGCGATGGAAAATTGCTGTACATGAAAATACTGGATGCATAAAATTTCCCGATAGATTTCTGCACAATCATCGACTTGCAAAAATAATCTCATCGACCACATATTTCCCCGATGTATGCACACAATTCAAAAAAATCTTGATTGGTTGACAGAAAGAGCAATTTTGGCAGCAAAAAAAATGTGGACATCAATGGTTTAAATTCCAAGATACAACAGTTGTTGCCAGGGAACTTGGTGTCATACAAATCTATCGATACAGTTTGCGATGCCAATGAAGCTGTAAATTATCCAATTGAGTTTTTGAATTCATTGATTTGCCAGGCATGTCACTGCATCATTTACAATTAAAGGTTGATCTCCGGTAATTTTGATTCGTAATTTGAACCCACCACGGCTGTGTAATGGAACACGATTAGTCATTAAAAAATTAATGAAAACGTTATCGAAGCCAGCATTTTGAATGGCAAGTTCGAGGCAAAAAATATATTGCTGCCACGTAATCCCTATGATTCCCACAGATCTGCCAATTGAATTCAAACGTATTCAATTTCCAATTAGATTGGCATTCGCAATGACAATCAATAAGTGGCAAGGCCAAACGATGTCTGTTTGTGGCTTAGATTTGGGCACACCGTGTTTTTCCCACGGACAACTATACGTGGCATGTTCGCGTGTGGGTAAACCATCAAGTTTGTTTGTGTTGGCTAAAGACGGACTAACCAAAAATATTGTACACTCCATTGCACTTAGAGATTGATGTTGATTATTTTTTTAATTGCCATAATTAGTAGTAAATATGTAAATAACTATTTTGATGCATATACAGCTATTATATAATGCAATTTAAAATATATTTATTAATTTAATAAAATATAAAGGATGAAATAAATAAATGGTTAGTGTATTATCATTTTATACGCAGTCATTGTCTGCAACGTTCCATTCCTCTTCCAATCATAACAACATTTCCACACACTTATAGTAAGTAAAAGCTTTTTTTTTTTTATTTAACTAAAAAAATATTTTATAGAAATAATGTATATGGCAAAACAACGTTTGTCGGGTCAACTAGTAACATAATAAAATTTCTTCCTATTATACATTTTTTTCTAGCTATACTCTGTTATAAAAACCAACACACTGAATTAGTTCAATTAATGTACTCCCTATTTATGGCAAATAACTAAAATGCACTATTATTTTCAAAAACTACTATTTGTTGAAAATCATAATTTGATATTCCTATTGACATTTCACTTTTTCAGAGTTGTAAGTTGGACAAGCAGCTCTGCAGAAAATGTTTATTGCTGCTGTTTACAATTCAAACTATTATATACATTTTAAATTAATAATATATCAAACAATTTCTTCATATATTAGATCTTTAGGAAAATACAACTAAATTTTTTCCACACAAGTTCTATTGACGATCTCTACTAATAATTATTACTAAACAAATTACTAGAAAATTTTCTAAAAAAAGCTCATGCTAATCTTATAGCAATTGCCAGAGGTTTGCCAAATTCTTCAAAAAAAAAAAAAAAAAAAAAAAAAAAAAAAAAAAAAAAAGATTTAAATCAGCAATATTATACCATTTTTTTTTTTTTTTTTGTATAACAGATATTTTAATTCACAAAAAATTTCATATGTGCTTCTTTTTATGAATAAAATAACTATAAAAAATGCTAATGAAATAAAATAAGCCTTTAAATAAGAAAAATTACAGCAGCTATTAAATGATAAATATCACTATACGAATGGTGGAAAAAAATAATAACTTACTACGAATGAAGTCAGACTCTTCTTGAAAATTCCCAGTTCGGAACATTGCTCTCATGTGATTAAACATTAGAAGGACAAACGTACTATCCAGAGGTGACAAAGTTCCAGGATTTTGACCAGATATACAGTCCAGTATAAATTTATAAATTGCCTTTACATTGAGGACTTGAGGATTGGTTGTTTCTTCAGCTTCCTCATAAAACTTCTCACATAACTAAATAAAATACATAATTAGTAATAGTAATAATAATTATAATATTAAATTATATAATTAGTTATTAGCCAATTAAAAATTATAGAAAAAATTAAATTTTAAACATATATTTATAATCTTAACCTGTACCTGAATAAAGTTACACAAAATAGTTCAAAATGATGAGTCCCATTTCAAATGAAAATAACTTGTTTTCTTAACCCGATAAGACAGACATGAAAACTTAACATTCCATAAATTATATATTTTTAAATATTTTGTGATAAAATTTTCAAGTATCTTTTACTATGTGGTGTTGAGGAAGCTTCATTAATTACAAGGACAAAATATATTTTTGACTTACATAATTTCTTTTATAATAATTTCTAAGTAATTTCACAGATTTTTTTCCTTACTTCCGATGTCCAAGTCAAAAAGTTATGAAGATATGTTTTTTCATTCTAATGCATGGATTAGTAAAATGGAATTAAGATGTACATGATCAATATTGTTTGTGCAAACATCACTTTTTTTTTTTTTAAATGTTGCAAAAATGCAATGTCAATATAAAGTATATTACTTAAGAACATAATACAACTTTCTTAAAAATTTAATTTCTAGTTTTCAGATTTGCCTGCAATATATCAAAAGCAATCCTAATGTCAACAAAACTTGGATTATATAAATGAGCTAAATGGAAGCAAAATTTCAGATTTTCCTGAGATATAGACTATCAAGGTGAATCATTATCAGTCATAATTCCTCCACATCCAGAAAATGTATTGAAGACTACGTTTTAGATGATAAACTAAAACACATAGCATACTAAATAATAATACTAATGCTAAAACACATAGCAGGTGAAATGGACATTTATTTTTTTTTATCTATAACTTTTAAATAAATCAGATTCATCAATAAAATGCAAAAATTTCAAAGAAATATATTATTTGGAAAAAAATTTCAAGAATATAAAAATATGCCTATTCAGATTGAAACTGTAGAAAAAAATAAAAATAAACAATATTGTGGATAATATAATCACAATCCTTTGGAGCATAATTGTTAGGAAAATTTTACAGTCCATCAGAAAAATCTTAGGTAGACACTTTTTTTTTTACAACTATCTTCTGAGAAGCTATCCAAATATAAGAGAAAAGAAAGTTAAAGCTCACTATTTATTTCATTCTTTAAAATTAAAGAAAATCTTTTCAGATCTTAAATTAGATTAAAGTAAATATACTGACTTTCTGCAATTAATAAGCACTTATATGAATTAACAATATATATATGAATTAACAAATCTGCTATTGCTTTTCTTTCTTCATAAAATATTAAAATTTAATTGATATTATAAAAAACCCATATAAAATAGAAATATTTTTGTGTGAAGAAAAGTATATTTTAATTAATGATTTAATAGATAAGCTTGATAGCAAAACAGATGCAAAAAAATATTTAATATAATTGTTCAACTTGTTTCAAAATTGAAATAGTTAAAACAATGGTTCCAAAACAGTGCAGATAAAACTACCAAAACATTTGAGAGAGCAAATACAAATTAAACCACTTTTAAGTAAATGGAAAATTAATAAAAAAACAGCAGAGAAAAACACGAGAAACACAAATTACTTACATTAAATGATTAACCTCCTTTTTTTTTTCTTGTAAAGAAAGGGAAACTAAGATAAAAAGTTTGAGAACTATAGTTTTAGTTACAACTTCAAAAACATAATTGTCATCATAAAAGGCAGTCTCAATTTATATAATACACACAATATGGATTTATATAGGATAGGCAAGTTCTGATTACTTTAAATGAAAAATAAAATTTTAAATAATATATCTTACATTTTTTATGACCCCTCTGCTATAATCTTGTGTTTGAGCACGAAAAGGCATCTGGTTTTCCATAATTTTCAGCCACTTGCGTCCACATCGCCAGCTTTTAATTTCTTCCTCTGAGGCTCTATTCAATGACTGACTGGGTGGTTTCATACCATTCATTTTCATTTCAATTTTCCTTTTTTTCCTTATTTGATCAACTTCACATTTTATTAAATTCCTAAGTAAATTATTCACAGATTATATACAGTTATTAAAAATAAGGAATATTATAAAAATCTCTGCAAACATTAAATAGACATTTGATCAAAGTAGAAAATTTAAATTTCATAAGTTTAAGCTTACATGATTTTAAAAACATTAAATCTGGAAATCAAAATATTATTCTATCATTAATAAACTTAAAAAAAAGTTATAACATATAATCATCAACCAAAATCATTAAGTTTCACAATAAACTTATAGAGAAGTAACATTTAAAAATCTCTATAGATAGGAAGTTTTAAATATCTCATATATTTGGACTTCATTTTAAAAGAAACTTAAAATTCATAAATAAATTTTTTTGAATTTAAAATAAGTATATAATTAACATTTAGTATTTATACTTATATGTTTACTAGACATATAATAAACCAAATTTTAATTTTTTACATTCACTTGTTAATTTGCTTAGTTTAGTTGCATTACTTATAAATAGTTTTTATCAATCATAGGACATTTAAATCTCTTTAACATCAATGTTTTAAAATATAAGCACTTTTAAAAAAATATTATGACAAATTTTGTGGGTTCTGTATCAATTGAACATATAACATGGGAATGGAATTGCACAAAAATACTGAAAAATATATTTTCATTTATTATATATATATATATATATATATATATATTCAATACAGTTATATAAATTTTGAAAAATATATTTTCCCAATTGCACAAATATAGAACACATGTTACAGTTTATATAACAGTTATTAAATTATGAATGGGGTCTGAATGGCGGAGCATCTAGCGCTTTGGCGCCGCAGGTTACGGTTCGAGTCTCAGCAAACTATGGATATTTGTAGTGGTTCGAAATTCACTTTAAGCTGTAGATCCTGGTCTCGTATGACTGTAAAGCATTGCAGAAACAAGTCAGACTTCTACCAACGTGTGCTCAATCACAACAGAAGCTGCCCAATTTCCCCTTCAACCATGAGTTTGTGGGCTTGGTTTAGATGTCCACCAAGTGGGATAAGAAACAAAAACAACAAATTCTGAATTATGTTTTATAACGAATTATCTGATTTTTTAATGTTACAAGTTGAACAATTAGTACAGGAATCATGGCAATGCTTATCATAAAATTAGGAAAAACATGTTTTTTTTCATGGAAACTTTTCACAGACAAAGAGATTTTTTTAACATGTCTATTGGAAAATAGGCTTTGTTCACATTAATAAAAAAATTGTCTATTAGAAGAGAGTTTGGAAGAGATCCAGGCATTTAATAACATATTTGAAAAACAGGTGCTGGCAACTAAATGATCATGAAGGATTGATTGCATTTTTAGACAATATTTGGAAGGATTTTTTCTTTCTTATTATTAAAGAAATGCACTTTTGGAGACACGAAATTTTTAATTTGTCGATGATAGGTAACACAGCAAGTCTGTACATTTGGTAAGTTAACCTTCATGGTAAATATGACCAAACCAACATCCTACTCCTGAAAAATCTCACAGTATATAAGCGAATTGATTTGTCCCATTCAAAAGACAATAAAACAAATTTCCATTCTTTAACACAGGGTTTTGAAACACTCTTGATTTTGTAGATGTTATTATATTTTTTTAACATGCATACTAACAGATTTTTGCACTTTGGAACCAAACTTAGCTATAAACATATATAAAAATTTGGGATTCCCTATACAGTTAAATCATATTGTGCTGCTAATGCTTTTCTTTTATCAAAGATTCTGTTAAAAATTGACTGAGTGTTATATCAAAACAATTATCAACAAAAATTTTTATAATTGTTTTACGTTTTCATTCTATATTTTTTTTAACTAATAATATTTTTTATTAGTTAAAACTAATGAAAAAAGATAAATAAGGAAATTTTTTATCTTTTATAATAATTTTAATAAGTTAAAACTTGAGTATTTCTCAAAATTTTTAAGTAATTGTTGGCTCCCTTCCTTTTAAAAATATAATTTACTTAATGTTACATACATTCTTATTTTAATACTAAAGTTTTACATCAGTAATTTTTTTTTACAGAACAAAATCTTTTTTCAAGTTGTTTTACATGGTTTGAAAACAATTCCTCTATGTACTTCTAAAAACTCCCATTCATAACGTATTCTAGATACATTGAAGCATGTTTTGTGATTTGAGATAAATATCACATTAATTCCTGTATAACTTGTAATATTTAAAAATATAATTCTGTATACAAATAAAACTCATAAATTCAATAGCCACTATATTAATTATAATTTACGCTCCATTTTCATGTAATTTGAAAATATATTGCATTCTCTATTTTAATTGATACAAAAAAACTCGAAATTAACCATACATTCTTGAAAAATATATATTTATCTTAAATTGTTGTCAATAAAGTGATTTAATGTATGATTAATAAAATAATATGAAAATATTTTCTTAATTTAGTTACATTACTTCTAAGTGATTAGAAATTATAAATACAATTAATTTAGTGACATTACTTCTGGAGAATATAAATTGCCACCTTCAGTTTCTTCAGATTACACATTATTTGACTAAGCCATTCAGCTGTTGATATACATTAGTATTTTCATTGTATAAAAGCTTTTTGTAAATTCAAACTAGATTTACTTCAAAATTGAGAGGTGGATTTCACTAAATTAAGCAATTTAACATACTAGACATAACTGATAAGTAGAATAAATTTTGAACTAAGTGATGGCAAATAATTTGTGACTTTTTCTTATAACTAATAAAAGTGCTTTAGTGCACATATGAAAATGATACCAACAAAATGCAGTATTTATTTGTTAAATTCGAGAAAGTTTTGCTTAAAACACTGGTAATTTCCAAATATCTATAATTATACAAAATTTTTAAAATAAATAAAGTTTGCATTTTGAAGTGAAAAATAAGCAATGTAAGTACAAAAAAAAAAAAAAAAAAAAAGTTAAATTTATCCTCTTAAAAAAACACGGTGACCAACAGTTCTTTTTTGATAACAAAAGAAAAATGCAATAGTGATAATGAATTTATTTGTGTGCAGTATTGAATTCATAATTATTGCAGAAAATTATCTACTTTTTACAAAAGCTGTCACTATTTTACTTGAAATTGATGAAAGTTTTTTAAAATTCAGATAGCTAGAAAATAATAGATGAAAATTTTTTTTTCCACTTTCCATAGAAGTAAAAAATTTTCTTCAGAGTCCTTGGATAATTCAAAATTTCTTATTTTGCAGTAACTACAGATGATATGTCGAAGTTTGCCCATCCATTTATGTGTGTGTGAGTGTATATAATTATTAATAAAATTCGAATTAAGTAAAAATTTAATTAGAAATATGATAAAATCACAAATTTTATTTGAACCATGTAGAAAAAAAAACCCTTCTAAGAATTAAATTAAAACATTATTCATCAATTTCACATATTATTCATAATAAATATATCCATTACTAAGCACATTATACTTTTTAACATTTAGTTTCATAAAAACAAGACATGACATCACTTCTTAAATACAGTACATAATTTTGATGAATTATGAATGCTTACTTAACATCGGCTTCAGATTTAGTACCGATTTCTTTTGCTATATTTTTAACGTCTCCAGTTCCATACTTTTGAAAAGCAATAGCCAAATTTTTCAATTCTCTGAAAAAAAAAAAAAGTAAATATTAAAGATATTTTTTCATAAAATTAAACAATTTTTTACATTTCTAATATTAGAACTGACATGAGTCAGAAAATTGTTATTAACAAATATATTGGTAAAACATTTAATGAAAGAATGCATTTGAGAAATTTCCTAATAAAATAAAATTTAGTTTTTGTGTCACAAAAATTTTTGCTTGAATTTTTGCATTTTTATTTATCTGGTAACCAGAAATGTTAAAACATTTTAATAAGATTTTTAAAGCTAATTAGTTATAAAATAGAACTGATGATAATTTTCGTTTGTGCTGAATTATATTTAAGAATTTTTAATTCAGATTTAATAACTTTGTTTAAGACTGATTTTAATTAATGAAGCAAATCTTAACCATTCATTTTCATCTTTGCAACTATCTGTTTTTTTTAAATTTTCTATAGCCTGTAGCCAAGTCTCTCAATCAGAAGACAGGAAAGGTATCAACTCCTCAGATTGTGCTCTAAGAGTTGTTTGTTCAGCACTGTGGCAATAAAAGCAACTAGTGTTATTACAAAGTGGCCAGCACACTTGAAAAGCTACATCCAAAAAAAAAAAAGATTCCCATATTAACAATGCTTTTATTGGTTAATATTATGAATAATTATTTATTTGAATTCCATATATAATTATTAATGTTTTTTTGTAATTACATTGAATTAACTTTCATGCTATTAAAAGAACATCAGGCATCACATTTTAACCTTGAAACTTTTTGTGCTGGGACATTCACCAATTGTAGATTCAAAAAGTCAAAACTCCCATAAATTTACTAAAACTTTTTAACTAAATTCAAGAGATTTTTAATGTCAAGAATTTTATATTAAATAGAGATTTTACAAAATAAGCATATCTATACTAAAAATAAATAAAATATAAGGAATAAAATAAAAAGTAAAAAATTGCTTTGGGATTTATGAATACAAATATCAGCATTTCTTTGACAAAACAAAACCCACACTAAGGAAGTAGAGAATTTAGGGAAGGCATTTCTTTTAGTTTGTAAATTGCTAAAGAATACACTTTTTTTTTCCCTACTTCACACCAGCCATTATTCATTTCTGAAATTTTCTTGTAAATCGTCATACATCATTTCAAAAACGCAATGCTAAGCTTTTAATGGAACACTTTTTATTTTTTTCATTTGTGAGAGTATTTTACCTTTTTTTTAAATGTCTCTAGTTTTTGTATAAGTCTCTTTTAAGGAAATTTTATGATTTTTTATAAAATTCAGGAGTTTGGAAGAAGGGGCTGAAATTCGGATGTCACCCGAATAAATTGGGAGAGTTAGTAAGAAATTCCTTATGAATTAAATAAAAACCAACCAAAATAGCCTTTTACTTTATTCTTTGCGAGCTCCAGTATTTTTAAATATTTTTAAAGAGCAAATAACAAATATTTAAAGCTTGTGCATATCACTAAAATGAGAGGGAAAAACTTATACAACTCTGTTATTCATATAGAGATGTTATAAATACTTACTTAATCATTATATTATAACCTAATATAAAATCAGAAACCTACTTGTCAGACCAGTTTATTGCTGCTTTCCATGTTTGCTTTGCTGTGGGCATGATGAGAAGAAATTGCTAATAGAAAAAAAGATACAAATATGTTAGATTTTCCTCAAAAAAATATAATAATTCAAAATGATTTAAAACTTAATATAATCAGTGAAACAATTCTATATTTTAAAGAGATTAACTATGTAATTTCTGTTTCTTTTCACAGATGGAAATAATGGTTATTGGTATATTAGTAAATGGACATATCCAAAATTGAAATTTAGAAAATTAAAATGTGTTCTTTTAAGTGATAGCACATTGGTTGAAATAAAACTAACATCAAGAATGTGTGAACAGCAGCAGTTGTTAATTTAAGAATTACTTATGAAATTCTTGTGTTCTATTATATAATTATAGAAATATTCTTTAAAGTTTTTTTTTTTTTTTTTTTTCTTCTAATGCAGCTGGCAAATAGACCCTGATCTTCGCCATAAGGGCTGCATTTATGTTACTTACTTTGCATTACCCAGGGGACGCGTGTAACTTGATGGTAAGCCACGGACACGGAGTAACAACGCCCCGCAGCGCTCTACGATCCCATTAGGACCGGACCTACGGCTTAAAGTGGATTCCGAACCACTACAACACCCATGGGCAAAGCCGGGATTTGAACCCGATACCTGTGGTACCGAACGCCAGAGCGCTAGCCATTTGGCCCCATATTCTTTAAAGTATACAAATTAAATTGAGTGAAATAAAATTATGAAGAATTTTTTTTTTGTTTCCTGAAAGTTTTTTTTTTTTTTTTTTTTATCTCAAGTATTGTGTTCATTTAAAAGTTCTTAAGGGTGGAGAAAACCAATTTTAAGACTGAATTTTTTAAACTTTTTATTTTCTGTATAAGAACAGCTGTTATAAAATCTTACAATACATTTACACATAACTTATTCTTCATAAGATTTGTATGTACTGATAGCACTAGTCAGGAAAAAAATAAACAAACTATATTGACATTTCTATATTAAAATATGTACACCACATCACACATACCATAAGAGTTTTATATGAATAAAAATATTGCCAAATATTTGCTAAAAGAATATATTAATATAGGATACTACACAAAAATGAAAAGACATTAACAAAGTATCCCAAGAAAACTAATTTAAGTGAATTCTGTATATAAAAGTAGTAATCTACTAACTACCATTTTCTTTTTCCAACTTTTGATAAATCTTAATGGAATCTTCATTCTCATGAATAACTACTCGCATACTATCCAAGAAAAAGTTCAAATGTAAAAAATGAATACATAATCCATAATACAGAGATGATTGTACGCATCATTGAAATTATATGCAAAACAAATAAGACCACTTTTTATTATTTTTTTTAAAAAAACATAAAAGATCAAAAGAAAGCATATGTCTGCTTAATATGTTGTTTTTCACCATTTCCTACAAAAATTATATGAACCTTTTAAAGCATATTTATTGTAGAGATGAAGAAAACAGTTTTTTTTTTTTTTTAAAGAATTAATGTGAAATTTTCATAATTGGTAGTCTCAAATTTTTGGAACACAACTCACCACTGTCCCAATACCTTATGAAATTTTCAACCCAAATATATAATTTTAAGATTTTTTTCTGAAATATTTTTACATACATTAATAAAAGTATCCCAAGCTATTTCATCAATAATCAGTTCTTGAAATTAGGATTTTTAAAAAGTTGGTCTAACTTTTTATTTTAGTCTGTATTGCGTGTGCGAAAATTGTCCCTTGAATAATCAAATCCTGCTCCTTTATTAATCATTTTGACTATCTGTTTAGTAAGCTCAAGTTTCATGTGGAGAAGTATATTGCTTTATTATATATATACATATATAATATATTTTTTTCTTTATCAATTAACTTCTGATGTATTGATTCTTTTGACAGTAGTTACTATCTCATGCAGTTCTTTCCCCTTGGCTCGATTAACCCACTTGCACATCATTCACATAGGATAGAGTGGAGTTACTTAAGACACCCTTATTTTTTCTATAGTAAATTAATTGTTCTTTCTAAACGTGGCAGTATATTAATATATTTATAGCTTTGCACATTTGAAAAGAAATCACATGCCTCGATGCCATTTTGAAAGTATATTAATCAATAACTGCTTTTTACTTATCTGGCACAAATATCATGAGGTGATTTTTCTATTTTGTTTTCAGCAGTAACATTATAGTTAGATTTAATAATTAAAATTGCAGTTACATTTTGAATCAAAAATAGTTAAAAAGTTACATGCTTTATTTAGTAAAAGTCTGTTAAAAAGGATAGTGGAGATATTAAAATATGAGGTACATGAGTAATGACTCACTCATACTACTGCAAAATAGGACACATTATTTGAATATTTTTTTTTTTGCATAGTTTAATATTTAAAGAGTGTTTGAAAGTTATACCTTCATATATACAGAAAAAAAAAAAAGTGCATTTTATGATTATCTTAAAAAATAGAAGAACAATTTAAATTTTCTTTATAAAAACCTTTATTGTGTGATGAATGTTTTTCGATTATAAAATTTATATTTGCTTACATTCATTAATTTGAGTTTAATTATTTATGAAGTATGACACTTTGAAGACGAATTTTCATTTTGGACTAATCAAGAAACATGCAGCAAAATTCAGTACATAACATGTAAACACATATAAGCATGCAAGTTAATAAGCAAAATATCTGTAAACTTATTATATAAGGCTATAAAGATAAAATTTTTATTTTCTCCTCTTCTCACAAAATTTACTCTTTAAAGCTTAAATAATTACATCCATAATTTATAATTAATACAAATATTTTAATTAGTTTTGTTTTCAACCAATTGCTTTTACAATTGAAGGTCTTTCGACTTATATCATAAAATATGAAAACATAAATATTGTTTTCATAGATATTTTTTTTTGTTTTGGTTCAAGCATCATTGGCCTTCTAATGGAAATACTTGAGCCCCAATGTAAAAGAAATAAATATAAAATTCTTCATTGTAATATATTATTTTTCTGCAAAGCATAAAACTACATAAAAAATTACATTTAAAAAGTGGATCAATTATTCTTATCTTCCAGTACACACATTTGCCAGAATAACCATGCTTAATCCTGATAATTTACCTCATACCAATATATTTAATATTAAAGAAACATATATACATGTGATTTATAAAATACAGAATTTAACATAAGAATAAAACGCATAACAGAAATCTTCAAAAAATAAAAGAAACTATAGATATCCGAACGATTTTTTTTTGAAAAGTCTTTTTCACTTTGAAATAAAAATTGCCTTTCTTCACCCGATGATCTTTTAAAATAAGCTCGTGAAAGAAATTAAAAAAAAAAAAAAAAAAAATTAAAGTAGCCAAAACATGAAAAATCTACCTCATCAAAACACTACCTATATATTTTATGGGTAATAAAAAAATCTAGTTATTACGTAACGTTAGTTCTGAAACCGAAGTAATATTAAGCAAATAAGAAAGATTTTTTAAGATTTATGTTAGTGAATTAGATACATTGTCTCGAATTATATAATTGCGGCTGTTTAAGAATAAGAAAAAGTTACCAACAAAATATATAAAAAGAAACGACCGGCACTACCTTTCATCAAACAGCAAAGAAAACCTTGAAGCTTGAATCGAAGGAGTATATGGGGATGCGAAGCAACAAGGACTATATAATCACTATGGGAACAGTTCGTTTTCCCCTATTTTACGTCACTAAAAAGGATGTGAGATCTATTTTCCGCTCAATAAGGAAAGTGGCGCGAACAAGAACAGGGATTTATAGTATCCCCTGAGTGCCGTGAGAATTGCAGCTAATAAATATCAAAACGTTTAAGAGATTGGAGAAATAAAGTCAGATTTTTTTTTGCAATCAAGAATGTTAGATAAAAAAGCTTTGAATGTGATATTATTTTCGTCGATATTCAAGTTTTGCCATAGATGTAATCTGGAGGTGGAATATTTTCTGCATCTTAAAAAGAATGTGAATTGAAAGAATCAGAAAGAATTGGAATCTAAATTGAATCTATTTAACAGGGCGGGAGTAACGATCATTCTGCTGATGATACGAGCAATGAGTATATCCTGTCTTCTATTCTGTGTCCATTTTGTGATAGTTCCAATATCTGAAAGTTTCCTATCAAATCATAATATTTGCTGCTAAAGTAATTTGTTTCCGAGATTAGGTAGGATTGTTTTTTCAGGTTTGCTATGACATCTTCCGGGGATATCCATTCAATAAACTGCGAGAGTTCCGTGGTATTCTTTGCGAGAGAATCCGCTTTTTCATTCCATAAAATTTCCGAATAACCAGGAACCCATAAAAATGTGATATTTTTGATTAAAAGTTTGTCGAACAAAAGTTGAGAAGCAAGTCTTTGAATAGCATAGGTAGAATGAATGTTAAGATTTTTAAGAGAATTAAGAGCCGAAAAACTGTCAGAAAGTATTAAAATTTCCTTGTCAACAATAGCTAGTTCATCTATGGCGACACAAATTGCCAAAACCTCTGCTGTGAAAACAGAGTTTATTGGGTTAATGCGATATGAAAACTTTGATTGCAAGAAATGCCGGCGATTGAAGTTGAGACGTGACTTTTTGAAGCATCCGTGGCTATGATATAGGGATCAGAGAAAAACCTGTTTATACAATCACTGCCATTATGTCTCAAATGCGGGGGGTGAACATTACCTCAAAGACTGTACCATAAAAGAACGGATTGAAAATTCTAAGTGTATTAACTGCCACCAGATGGGGCACCTAGCCGCTTGGCGAGGTTGCCCAAAATTCCCGAAGCCACGCCTTCCACCCAATCGCAACGCGGAACTGCCTAAGAGCACTTTCGCCAGCCGAAAAGTCACGCCCGGTGTATCTTATGAAAGTTTCTTTGCATAGACCGCCGCCAGCTACTCCGACAGTGATTTCTGAACCCCATAATATCTGGGCCAATTTTGATCATGACACGGCTGCCAAAACAGTTTATGTATTGAAGGAAGTAGCCAACATCTTTAATATGCTAGGAGGTCTCGACAACTTCTACAGTCAGTTAAAAACGCAAATTCTCCACTTGAAAAATTTCAAATAATTGCCAAATGTTTCAATTTAAGAATTTAATTGCTTCTGCATTTTAAATTATTTTATTTGTGCCATGCTTTACCGTGCCTTTCAGTTTTTTTCTTTTTGTCTTCAATGTTTCTATTTATCTGCCGTTTGGACATGACCACTGTCCACTGCCTTCTATTTATTCAATGTTTTTTCATCCAATGACTTTAACTTCCAGATTAGAGTCTAGAGGCCATATATGGCCAAGGTACTCCATAACCAGAATGATGATGTTTATACAATCTGAAAAATCATTGACTATAAGTGAAACTGGGTTTTCTTTATTTTGGAAGCGGAACTCTGAAGGAAAATTTCACATAAAGGAGGATCATGCCGTGGCACAATTGGCAAGGTTAATAAGTGTTCTGGTGAGTAATTATAATTTTGAAGAGAGTTTTTAAGAGTGTTTTCATCTTTGTCAAGTAACTGCAATTCATTGTTTACCATCAAAGGGGAGAAAGAGTGGTTAGCATATTGTTTGATTAAAAACTGCAATGCCAAACGTTTAATTTTATCTGAAAGAATTTCTTGTCCAGACATTTTTAACAAAATTATATTTGGAGTCCAAATTGGTAATCCCAGAACAATTCTTAGAACTTTTGTTTGAATTGTGTTACAGGCGTTTAATTTGGTGACCGGGAAATTTTTTAATTATTAATGCACTGTAATAAAATGTGCTGAGTATACTATTGTTTGCAATTGTGATAAGATGTTTTGTCCTAATACCATTTTTCTTTGATGCCAGAAATTTTAGACCGTTAATTTTTTTAAGGGCTATTATGCGTAAATTTCTTAAAAATAATTTCATTTTGGTTTATTTTTGAAAAAGGAATTCCGAGATATTTAAGAGTATCACCCAGATGAGGGGAATTCCGGCATATGTTATCCGCGGCAATGAAATTGATCTTTTTTTTGATAAATCAACTATTGCACTTTTTCGGCACTAATTGTGAGTTTCCAGTAAGAACACCATTTGTACAAATTCTCAAGAGTATTTTGAAGCTGGGTTTGAATATAGGATAACGATTGATGTGAGCAGAAAAGAAAAATATCGTCAGCGAAAATAGAGCAATCAACATTTACTTCCAAAGTCTCAAAAATGTCATTAAAAAAAAAAAAACTACAAAAAGAATTGGTGAAAGTACACTACCTTGTGGAAGGCCTTTAAAAGAAGGTTTGGGGTCAGAAACAGTGTTCCTCCATCGAACCTGAAAAGTTCTGTCCTGTAGGAAACCATGAATCCATTTAGCGATGTTTCCCGAGATTCCAATTTGAAGACATTTATAAATTAGTTCGTCTATAGGCACGGAGTCATAAGCACTTTTTATGTCGAGACTGATACCGATAAAATATTTTTTTTCATTATGTGCTGTTAAAATTGATTTATAGATTGTATAAATAGCGGTATGATTGTTTCTAAAAGGTATAAAACCATGCTGATTGGTATGAAGTCGTTTGGTGAAAGTCAGAAAATTAACAATGCGATTGGAAATAATGCGTTCAAAGACTTTACAAAAAACAGAGGTCAAAGCAATCGGCCTATACGAAGATGTTTTTGTTTTATCCTTGTTGGGCTTAGGGATTGGAATAATGGTAGCGTGTTTCCAGCTCTTCGGAATTGGAGAAAAACTCAATTGTTGGTTGAAAAGGTGCAAGATAACTAGAAGGGACGATTCATCCAGTTTTTTGAACCATGCAGCTGGAATGTTATCTGCGCCGGGCGTTGTATTTCTCATTTTCTGGATAGCTTTTCGCAGTTCCCAAAGTTCAATATTTTTATTTAATAACTTATTGTCTATACTGTAATCCAACGGAATAGGTCCAGAACGGAAATTTTGTGCTGAAAAATAACTTGAAAAAGATTGCTTTGCTGTTTTGGATTACTAATATATCTATTATTGTGAAAAATTAAGTTATTTTTTATATCAGGGTTATTGTGACTAGTTAGTTTATTTAGGATGCGGAAAAATAATTTAGGGTTTCTCGGAATATTGGTTATATTTTCCCAGTATTTTTCCCTTGCCCTTTAATATGGTATTTCAATTTACTTCGGTATTTTTTGTAGCGAATCCAATCAGGGACTGAAACACTATTCCTGGCCTTTTTTCCACATTATTTTTTTCAGTTGACAGAAGTTATTACATGCAATATTCCACCATAAAGGGTATTCGTTATTAGTCAAAATTTTGTTTTTGGTATTAATATTTATAGTGTGCGAAATTTTTCAGTGACTATTTCAACGGTAGGGTCAGCAATAGATTGAAGAAAATTGTTCGAATCTCTGAGAATTGGATTTCAAATATATAGTTTTAAGATATTTTGTTGCATTTGTTAGTTTGGACCATGAAACAACTATTGGTAGATGATCACTTTCAAAGGTGCAGTCAGAAACATAGCAATACACTTCGTTTAAGAGAGCTGCCGAACAAAGAGTGAGATCTATAACGGAAGAAGTGAAATTATGGGTGATGTGAGTGGGCGTTGAGGTATTCAGGATAGAAAATGCGACTGATTCAACCAATCCAAAAATTCTTCGCTTTTGGGCGTATATGTTTTTCCGCCCCAAAAGGGGTGGTGTAGGTTGAAATCACCAAAAATAAAAGTTCGCTTTTTTAGAGTACTGAAAAAATTTTGAACCTGATGGATATCAAATCCATGCGGTGCATAAATATTAACAATAGTAAATGTAACGTTGTGTGATTGAATTTCTACTGCTAGCATCTCAAGGTTTGGGTCATTAGAATTCTCAAAAATGACATGACCGGACATGTTTGGTGGAATACCTATTAGTAGACCACCTCCTGTTCTGTTATTACGGTGGGTGCGAAAAAGATTTTATTAGCAAATGAAAGACGATCATCTGCTTTCAGGAATGTTTCCTGAAAAACCCAAAATTCTGACGTCGTGAAAGGGGGTTGGTGGAGCCAGATTTTCTTATTTTGAAGGCTGCGACAATTCCACTGAAGGAATGACATCACCAAAAATGACGAAAATAAAACAGGAAGGTATTATTCCATAAGAAACTAAAAGAAAAACCCTTAACTTGGGGCAAAAACAAGAGGAATATTAATAAATACACGAAAACGACCGAAACTCCCGGAACAAAAACGTCGCAAAAACAGTCTTAATTTGAAGCATTGCTTCCACCTGCATCCCATTGCATGGGATTATTAGTGGGAGGAACAATGTTTATCATTTGGCGTTTTCTGTTAGGTGATTTTTTAAGGTCAGTTTGGTGGAATACTGAGACCAGATATTGCACAAGATTTTCGATTGTTTTTTGGAATATTTCAATTAAAAGAGTGGTCTGTTGTTCCATTTTAGTTGTAATGTTTTGAACAATACTCTCCACTCTTTGGTTTACTATCTCTTCGATGTTTGGAGCCGTCGTGTTGATTTTAGCAGCATCAGAGTAATGAGTTTTAGATGAATGAGTATATAAGCGTCTGGCCTCACCAATAGTTAAATGATTTCTGCACTTGAATTCTAGAATTTTTTGTTCATGTGTATGGCGTGGGCAGATTTTGGAAGTTGCGGAATGAGGTCCATTGCAAAGAATGCATTTTTCGGACCTAGACACTGACCTTCATGGTTTACACCACATAAAGGGCAAATTTTCTTGTCACAAACACGTGTTGCATGTGTAAATTCATAACAATGCAAACACTGTCGGACTCTATCAACAAATTGGCGAATCTTTTGGTTGGTGAGCACCAGGTAGAGTTTAGTTTAACGAAACGTCGCAACTCAACCACTTCCATATCATTTTTATTCATATCAAATTCGGATAATTGTAGATTAATACAAAGTTCAGTGATATTTTCGAAGGTTACACCCGTAGAAATGGGCGTTTCTTGAATTTTTTCAAGATTCAAAATCTGTGCAGCGCACACCAGATCGGCAGTAGAAAAGATGAGTTTACCCTGCCTCGAAAATTTCATGTTGGTGATATTATCATGTCTGTTTATGTGTTTTTTATATCCGCCTGGATAAGAAATGGATTTGAACGCGGAATTTTATGTTTTGCATCTCTGTGTTGGCATATAATATGAATTTCCTCAAAACTTTTCTGACCCAACAGCAACACCAGTTCATTAATGGATTTTGAGCTTTTAAAGTAATTGTTATTACTGGAAATCATGCTATTACTGCTTTGGACGTCATCCATATTTAAGTGAGAATTGTCCACATCAGACACAAATATTGCCGAAGGGCTCAGGTTGACTAGTAAAATGAAACAACCGGAAAGAAGAGAAAACAAAAAAAGAAAAGGTAATCTTACCTTACACTTTGAAAAAGACCTAAAAGAGAAATTTATTGATGATTTATCAAAAACAGATAAACAAACCAGCAAGTGAGCAACACCCACTTGAAACACAGCTATGTACTCTCAGCACTCAGGGAAACCTAACCAAGTTAAGCTGACCTGTCTACACTCACACATCCAACTCGTTTGTACATATATATTTTGTTTAAAGATTTAAAAACAATAATAACTGTGATTATGATTACGGTTACAGTCAATAATATTTTTTGTTGATGAGGGGGGGGGACATTTAAATGCAGAGGCTTCTCTGCAACACCAAAGAAAACCTTTTAATGATCACTAACTAAAACAAAACAAGTAATGTTTAGTAATGCCCAAACAAAACCATTAAAAATTTACACGGTCACAGTTTAAAATAAATATCAATAATAAATAAATGTCATACGATAACCAAGAAATATTAATACAATGAAATATACACATCTATAATCTGAAGGGGAAATAAAACCCCCAACATTTTTATCCAAAATTTATTTATCGATCCTTTATAGCATTTTTTGTGACTAATTCAAAGAAAACCTACAACAAAAGAATCCAATTATATATATATATGACAGTTACATAAATATTATATATATATATATATATATTATACTAAGACAATTGAAACAGACTTAAACGGTCTTAATGAAAGATAAGCTGGAATAATTTTCTTAAGAAAAGATAGTTTTTTTTATCAGTTTGAGTAATTCAAAATTAATTTCTTAGCCTAATTGAGAGATTTCCTTGATATCATTTTCTCTTGTTTAAAATGTCTAATTGATGACTGTTCACAGTGTTTTTCGCTTATGATATACACAGCCCAGTCACATTAATCTGACCACCACCTACTTTCGACGTCAACGTGAAATAACCAAACACAAAGGGCAGGTGGCAGCACATTGCAGTGGAGTGTATATAAAGAATTCCCCTTAATACCACTTAATACAACATTCCACACTCCACTAAAAGTCAGAAAATACAAGAGTATATATTCTGGCTTTTTGACAGGTGGTCACATTAATGTGACTTGACTGTGTATAAATGTTTAAGTTGTTAATATCACATTCACACACACATTGAATAAATAAAAAAATAAAGAACTGAAATTCGTTTACGAATTTCAATTTATTATGTGTGAACATACTTGGCTGAACGAATACGATTTCTCCGCATTACTAACTAATTGAGAGAATATCAATGTTCAAGAACCCCAGTAATTTTGGAGGCAATTAGTTAGAAAACTACACTAACGGAAGTTCGGCACATCACTCCCCCCCCCCCTGCCTAATGGCTGCTACGATTATAAAATACTGCTGTATTGTCTGTCTTTGTTACTGCCGGTTTTGCGGTTTGTCCCCAAAAATCAATAGTGATAGGAATATATAACAAAATTTAATAATTCTAAAAGTTTAAGAGAAGCAATTGTTCAAATACTGCAAGTATTACCAAATTGGACAGAGAAGTCTGTTAAGTGAAGATTAAATTAACTTTTATAAACTAATCCTTAGACACTATTTTGAGGATATTGAAACAATAATCTTTTCATATTTTGAAAGCCAGACGATTCAAGAGGAACTAACTACAGAACATGTAACTTGTTATTGGTTCATCGTTAGATTTAGCAACGCATATTTCATGTCAGTTTTAAAACACTAATATATAAAATCTCATGAAAATCATTTTTTTTTTCTTAAGTAAAAGTTTTTGAAAGGAAAGTTTCTCGTTCTGCTCGAGAAGATTAATTTTCTTGGAATAATAATTTATACTCTTACTTATTTTTTATTTTGCAGCTTCACTTTTCCGGAGACGTCCTGGACCTCTAATTTGGACAGCATCCTGTTCACACATGATAAAAATAATAAATATTTCTTTTCATTTTTATTTTTTTTTTTTGTCTAGGATTATCATGAATTTTTTCTAGCAAATTTCATATGAACTAAATTAAATTTGATATGAACTAAAAAGCATTAACAGAATTTATTTTAACCGCACTTAAAAGACGTTAAGTTTAATAGTTAAGTTGCGTGTAGCAGGTAGTCATATCAAACAACAGGCCACCATCTGCACCATAAGAATATTGCTCAGCCTAGATGCTGCAATGGTTACTGCAAATAACTATTCGACAGAACGAAAGTTCTGGAAGGCTAAAGTGAACCCATGCAAGACAACATTGAATGATTGTATGACAGGCTCCAAAATAGCCCCAACGATATCAATGTCAATTAATCTCATTCATACCACTTATAGTAGCTCCTATATGTTATGACCATTAGCCTTTAAGACATCGGTCTTTAATCCTGAAGAATCGTCAGATCATTAGTAGTAGTGTCGTATTTTCTTATAGCACTTCAATTTATAGTATTAATTTATATATTTATAATATTATTAATAGTATTATTTATAGTATTAATTATGATATTATTTATAGTATTAATTGTGGTACAATTTTGTGTGTTATTCTAATACTATGCTCATTTATTTCTGCGTATTATATACTTTTCTTGACATCTGGAATTAAGATATTTTATTTAATGAGTTGTTTAGAAAAGAAACGATTATTTCATGTTATAATTCAGAATTTTGTTTTTTTTTAAAAAAGGTCAACATACAATATATAAAAATACTAGTATATAGTCATTTTTTTTTCCGCTGAAGATCAGCGACCATTTTATTCCATTTATGTATACATGAGCAGGCCATCTATGAAAAATAATCGGAGGTCATTGCCGTTCACGAAAACGTTAAGAGGCATTTTGTATGTAGTATGAGAGAAAATTTGTAAAACCCCATCAGGTAAATTGATTACTGATGTGAAATGCATATTCACGTGGTCACAATTGATATCGAATCTCCTTGTTTTTAAAAACACTTCACAGTTCATTCAAAGTTTATTCTGTCCTAAAGTAAAATAAATTTTTACTTTTTCCAAAAAAAATATAAAAAAATTTTTCCTTTATATATTTAAAATATATTATATTTCAATGTCTACTTGCAGACATTGCCTGGAATTTATGCAGATTTACATTAAGGTATTTATAAAAATATGATTTTCTTACACTCATGTCCATAAATTAAGGATAATGAAGTTCAGGCAAAGAAAGAGACAGAAGCAAAACAAATTTGACTTATCTGTAAAGTCCATTTATTAAACAAAAGGTAAAGAGCAAAAAAAGATGCTATATGTTTGACGTAATTAATAAAAATTGCGATTTTTACTCCTGGAGCAAATTTCAAAAAAGAACCTATTTACAAAAAACAGTATAACATGGTTAGTATGATGGTTAATATAGAGTATGTCTCCCGGACGATGCAATACAGGCCTTACAACGCCTAGGCATGCTGAGTATCAAATTATCAATCTGATCTTGGGGAATATTACACCACTCATCAAGCAATGCCCTCCGAAGTTCCGGTTGACAGGTGGGAGGGGTTGACGGGCTGCAATTCGTCGGCCAAGCGTATCCACACATGCTCTATTGGATTCAAGTCCGGTGAGTATGCTGGCCAATCCATACGGGTGATATCCTCCAGTTGAAGGCATTCATCTACAATGTTTGCACGGTGAGGACGGGCGTTGTCATCCATAAACAGAAATTAAGCACCCATGGCGCCCCGAAACAAACGTACATGTTGTTCCAGAATGACATCCCGGTAGATGTGGCCTATCATCGTTACACTCTGAACATGCAGGTCAGTTCTGGAACCAAGAATAATTCCTCCCCAAACGAGCCATCCTGCACCACCGTAACGGTGTCGTTCAATGGTGTTCTCTTGGTGGTAACGGGTACCTGGCGCTCTCCATATGAAAGTCCGGCGAGAATCAGACTGCAAACTAAACCTGGACTCGTCGGAAAACATCACACAAGACCACTGTTGCGGTGTCCACAATGCATGCTCTCTACTCCAGGTTAATCGCAGGCGACAGTGAGTTGCGGTAAGTGGAACACATCTGACAGGCCTACGAGCATATAGACCAATGTGCCCTAAGCGTCTGTACACGGTCTGCCTTGAAACTGTCGTACCGGTAGCTGAAGAGAGCTGACGAGACAGGTCTGATGCTGTGCTCCGTCTGTTTCTTTTGGCAGTAACTGCTAAATACCGGTCCTCATTCGGCGTTGTAACTCGGGGCGACCTGTGCTGTAACATCTACTCACATTACCATCATCTTGGAAACCTGGAGATGACACTCTGGGCGATTCCAAGTTCCTTGGATACTTCCAGCTGGGTACGTCCACACTCCAGTCGTCCGATAATTCTACCACGTAAAAAAATCATCCAAATGCTTCCTTTGTGCCATAACTATGCGGTTATTGCACTGAAAGGCTTTTAAAGCGCTTGTGAACAATTTTACTTCTTTGCCACCATTCCTTATATACCCCTCTCTTACACTCTCGTCATTGTGATGTACTATCCGCGCCATCTGGTTTTTCCTGTAATTTGCATATTTTTCTTCAAGATGTGTGTGATAATTCTACAGGTGAAATTTTTATTTTAGAGTTCAATTTCTGTGTGATTCTGAATTATCCTTAATTTATGGACATGAGTGTAGCACACTCTATTGACAAAAATATCAAAACTACAAAATTTGAATTTAGAAAGGTTTCAATAGAAAAATTATTTTAATATTTAATTTAACTGAGATTTTTTATCACATAGAAACATGGAATCTAAAATTGGAGGAAAAAAAACCCCTGTTTATTTTAGAATTTATATATTATTCAAAATAAAAGAAATCATAAAATCAGAAATACGGAAAAAAAAAAAAAATGACGTGATTATTAAATCAACGTAAGTAAATACCTAGAATTAAACAATATAAAAATAAATAAAATGAAATATTAAACACAAGTGAATAAACACGATAACATTTTAAGTGAAAACTGGGAACATCGTAAGAGCAAACAAAATACTACTTCATGAAAACAAATTATATGCTTTAGTAAGGATATATTGAAAGAATTAAAAATAAAATAATAACGTCGTTATTGCAGAAAGAAGAGCACATTTACAAAATAATCGATTTAAATATTTTTAGACATTTTTTATAGAAAATAATAATAATAAAAAAACATTTATTCATTATTAAAACAACGAGTCAATAGAAAGTGAATTACTCATGAAATAATTTCAAATCATAATAAATCACTTAAAAAAAATGAACCAATTAATAATTTTATGACAATTTGAAATATTACTGTCAAATTCTTTTCTTTTTAATCCAATTTAACTATCTTTATTAATTCCTAGTAACACAGTTTTGGTATATAAATAATTTTTAATAGAAAATTGCAAATTATCTTATTAAAAGAATTCAAATGCGGACTAATTAATCTTTTATACAATTGCTTTCTAAAAAGTTAAATCATTTGTTCAAAATCCTCATAACTTTTATTTTAAATAGGTATTCAATTCCATGCAAAAAAAAAAAAAAAAAATTGTTTCACTTGCATCAATTACAATAAATAACCAGAACAAAAAAATTAAGCTTCGCCTTTTTTTGCTTCCTATAAATCCTATCGATCGAAGTACATAAATTAAAATAACCAGTACTTAATTGAGCTGCTTTGCTTATTAATTAATTTGGTAAAGTTGAAGCACCAATATTAATCGTCATTGTTTACTGTTTGATTATGTCATTGACTCATAAAATTTAAGAAGGGGCAACCCCTAACCCCTGCAATTTTCTAGGGTAGTCCATAAACATCTTTTTTTAATTATTTATTGCTCATCAATAGAGGTGCTATTAAAGATTTTATTGGATCTAAATGGTATAAATTACGGCAAAATAATAATATTGTGTAATTATTATTATTTAAATAAACAATTTGAGTTCTTTACATTTTTTATAAACGTTTTCAATGAAATGAAATTAATTTTTCTTGATTTTTTCCTTAAAAAATAACAAGAAGACTGTTACATAATATTCAGTAACTGAATGAAATGTTTGAAATTTTATAGATAACCCCATTTCCGTAACTTTAAAAGTTGCTGGAATTGACACAGAAATTGGTGGGTATACTATTTATGACACTCTGAATCGATTGAATTAAAAATCCCTGTTTCTGTAATAGAAAATTTTTCGAGTTCACGGTTAGTTAATTTTGTTAATCAACTGCGTTGCATCATAAATTGGTTCCTTTCGAAGCATTTCCAACGATACCACTTATGTGAAGATCAATGATAATTTTAAAAGTCATTAATGATGTCTTTTTTTTTTACCACTGTACATTAGATGCTATTGTCCATAATAAGAGTTAAAAATCGAACCAGAAGATAATTATTGATAACTAAAATTTTTTACATATGTTCCTTATTTGCACTTCAGCATTAGCGAGAATTAAAAGAAAAGCAAAACAAAACCAAAAAAAACCCTGGAAATTTAAAAACAGTGAACATTTACATAATTTTTACATATTGAGATTTCGAAGAATATTCTTTCACGAGAGAGAGAGAAAGTGTACTTTTTTGAGATGCTACGGACCTCTAACCAGGACAACTTCATGTTGACACATGATAAAAATGGAATAGAGCATTTAAGTGACTATTATGAAAAAAAATGTGCGAGTGTATAATAATAATAATAAAACGGGAATAATATTGTATTATATATTAATATATTATTATAATATAAAAATTGTATTTGTTAATTACAGATTGAGAAAATAAGGATGGATGTTATTACAAACTATTCCTTTAGAAAAGGCTGACATGTAACGCGTGTATTGTAAGTTAGACACTCTGTGAAGTGGACAGAAAAACCGGAGCTGTACACAAACAAGTAATTATCTTAAAATATAACATATTACATTTTAATAATACAAAATACTTTTACATAGCTAAACTTTACAAAGTGTGTGTGCTGCAGTGAATAATGTAGCATATTAGGATAATAAAGCAACTTAGCCTTCTTACTGAGTGAATGAGGAAATATGTGACTGTTTCTATAATAGTAAAGCAAATATATTTTTTTTACGAAATATGAAATAAAAATTGTTATACTACAAAATAAAAATTGGAACAATGTATAACAACAACAAAAGAAAAGTCCTTCTCTAAATATAGAAAATATTTGGGCACTTGTAAAATGTCCCTTGAAAAAAAAAAATAAAGGCAGCTAACTAGGATTATAATACAATAATTTAACAATAACGAAGTAATATTTCATATTACCACGTAATTATTAATTGGCGTCATTTTTAAAAGTTTATGTTTTGAAATTAATTTATAAGTAATTCACTTTCTATTCACTCATTATTTTCGTAATGGAGCAATATTTTTAATTATTTTTCTCATAAAAAATTCTACAAATATTTTATTAGATGATTTTATAAAAGATAATTTTTTTTTGCAATCACGATGTTGTTATTTTATTTGTTATTCATTTCAAATATTTTTACTAACGTTTATAATTAATAAGAATATTCAAACGAACAAAAACGAAAAAATAACTGTTATTATGAACTATATAATTTGTTCTAACTAATTTATAATTTGTTCTTATAGCGTTCGTAGCTTTCATTTAATATTTTAGTATATTCACTTATTTTTTATATTTTATATTTAATCAATGTTTTATTAATATATTTACAGAAGGTTTATATACAAGGTTTATGTTACAAGGGTCTCTTACGTATTTCTGATCTAATGATTTATTTATTTTATTTAATTTTTAAGTGGAAAATGATAACATTTAAAGTGGGAAATAAGCAATCTTTTTTTTTTAAAGTGTTTCAGTGCGTGGTGTTATGAGATAAACAATTTTTTCAATTCCTTCTATTAGCTCACACTCTCCCTATATATATCTTGTTTAAATTTTCAATCGTTAATAAAATACTTTTATTCATCCACTCAAATTCAAATACATTTTTTTGAATTTGTAGTCGAGGACACTTGATGTTAATACAGTTTTTTCAAATATTAATTCAGTAATTAAATGTAATCAATTGATTTTATTTTTTTAAATTTAAGTTGCATATATCTACCAATAGCTGGCGCCAGATAAACTCAAAAAATGGATGAAAATTATTTATAAAGCACTTTCTACAATATAGTGGAAAAAAAGTAGGAATTGACTAAAATTTTTTTTTTTTTAAAATATTACTTGTTTTAAAATAACACGAGAACTGGTGAAGTGCAGAATGCGAAAACTGGTGTCTGGTTGTTAGAGAGAGTAGACGTTAAAATAAATTGTGAGAAGTGTTGGTAATTAGTTTGCAGACTGTCAAAATGAAGAAACTCAATGGGAAATGAAGAAACGAAAAGAAATGTAAAGTTAGCCATTGTATTATTTTTTATTTTGTTCCTTACATTTGAGAAACAAAAAAAAATTATTATGATTTTTAATGTGGCAAATTTCAAACAATTGCAGTTTTAATCTACAATTAGTTGAGAAATGAGATATAAGAAAAGATTTTTAACAGCTGTCTCCTTTTTTTTTAAACTTTTGTTGTTCCCCTCACGTGGGTCTACAGAATAGCCCCACTGTCAGGGCCGGATTTAGATGAAAAGAGACCCTAGGCTATTCCACTTATGAGGCCTTTTCACCTTCCATTTTTAAGTTTGTAAATTACATGAGAGATAATAAAATGCATCATTACTGTGATGTATATCAATATGTTTATTGAATATATAATTGAAACATATTGTGTTATCAATATGTTTATTGTTTTTATGATTGGAAGGCTAATATATGACTAATCTAGGATATGACTAATCTTTATAAAAAGGTGGAAGAAAAAAGTCAAAAACATTTATTTGGACATTTATTCTCAGCACCATATATAATACTTGTAACAATAACTAATCAAACATAACTCACAACATTTGTAAAGAAACAAAATTCAATAATAAAAATCTTAGTCCACGAAAATAAAATATGCACAAAATTATCATATTTTCTATCAAGTAACTGAATGTATGAACTATACTTTGGTACAATCTAGTTTATACAAACGAACAGACCCAATGAGCCTAACGCGTTGATCTCAAGCCAATACATTTTTATGTTTGCTTATTAGTCATATGTGCTCCTTATTTTCGATTCAGTGTTTTAGGTTTACTGTTTTTTAGAATAGTGTAATTTTAATTTTGCTAACAATTTGAAAGTAGGCCCCTTTTTGATCTTGGTGCCCTAGGCTGAAACCTAGTTAGCCTATAGGAAAATCCGGCCCCTACCCACTGTAGCCATGCATGTTGTAAAAGGTGTTATACCAGTGTCCGGGGTTATACCGGGTGGTGTAAAGTCAGACTTCTCCCTTCGGGTGCCCCATGCCTTTGTGCCACAAAGTCAAGGACAAAAAGAAGTTACATATTTTACCCTTTATCGTGACTACAGGTTTATGAACTTGGTCTAGATGTTGCCGTCGGCCAAGCGGGCTAAGAAACAACGATACTTTTGTTGTTTTCGATCATAGGAATATTTATTACATTCGATAGACATAGATTCATTATATATACAGAATAAACAAAATTTATTTATCCAAGTATTAAAAGGAGAGATGGATGCTTTTGAATTAATGTAATGCTCATGAATAATGTATGCTCATGAATTAATGTAATGTGCATTTCTTCTGTTTCAGCATTTCTTCTGTTTCAGCATTTCTTGAATTATTTACTATTAAAGTAGCTTTGCAACGCCCAGTTTCATTTTTCAGGAATTCAATTAACTCGGTTACATCAAAATTATCTTTTGAAGTTTACTTTCTGTTGAATTCTAGTGGAAGTAATTTTAAAAACCATGTGGAAATAAATTTTGTGGTAATGTAATTTCGTGGTTAGTAATTTTAAATCTTGAAGTAATTTTTATATTAAATGTATTCAATAGTCCTTAACAATCATTTGTTATATTAGTTTCAATTTCTGACATGAATTTTATCTGATCATACAAATTATACAATCCATAAACATTAACTGAATATCTAACAGATTCTGAATTTAACAGCTTCTCAATACAAGTATTTATTATTATGTCTTTACAAACATATATGTCTTTCAACAATTTAAAAAAAAGAGCTACATATTTTCCATACAGACAGAAACCAGACATACAATTAAAAGTTTCCTTTCAAGTAATGATTTTGAACATGCAAATCAATTAAGTTTGCAAAAGAATTAAAAATTCTAACCACATGAAAATTTGAAGTTGTTAATTTGTGTAATTTAACTGTATGAGTGTTACGCATTACTTTTGACTTATATTCCGGATGCTGTTTACTATACAGTTCCTTAATTTTCCTAGACAAACGGAATTTGCGAGAAATAATTTTAATCATTATATTTATTTATAGATCTATCTAATCTTTTATGTCATCAACTTTGGGCTAATTTATTCTTTTAGATTATTACATTTTTCATGTAGCTTCTCATATTGTAATTCGAATATAGAAATTTCTTCAACTTTTAAATTATTTTCTACGTTAATTATCAACTCAATTTTGGCTTCAAAAATTTCAAATCGTTTATTTTAAATGTTTTAATTTCAATAATGTTTTAAGTCAAATAATTCAGTAAAAAATTTTTTTACTTGGCTTTCTAGTAGTTTCTCTCTTTTTTACCGAGTTTTGCCATCGAGTATAATTGATTAATTGATGATTAAAGATAAGTCAGGTTGAGTGAAAGTATTCACATAATTGAAAATAATTCAAGTATTTTTTTTAGTCTAGTGAAACTTTGCAAAATATATACAATTATTTACGTTTAATTAAATCAAAATACTCCGCCTTTTTAATCTGTAACAACTTACAAAAAGGAAATTTTCCTTTTTTTTACTTCATTTTGTCAGCGACGAAAACATTCCTTTTACAAATTCTAGATTGCAACTAAGTTACGTCTTTGTCCATCAGCGCTATTACTATTGCGACATCTGTACAACAGTTTTATGCAAGTTAAACAACATAATATTCTTAATGATAATTATAATAAAGTATGAATTATCCTATCCTCTATAAAGTATTTTATTATTAGCAGTAGAAAAAGAATATGTACAATTGCTGTAATATAAATGAATTACTTTAATTTTTATTTTAAGTGTTTAAAAATATTTTTCTGATAAATGGTACTGTGGATTTCCTTTTACTAGTAGAAGTGATTCTTGAAGTATAGCAGCTTAAACGTTCCTGTTCTATATATATTGCAGCTCTTCCAGTAGTGCCAACTGAGCAACTCTGAATCTGCTACAAATGCTCTTGCTGATA